>QQSR01000026.1:0-140964 GCA_003664465.1 Trichophyton mentagrophytes | reverse complement strand
ATTCTTTCCCCCCAGAGAATATCACGACCACAAGAATCATTCACCATGAAGTCGACTCTGCTCTACTCCGCGACATTTGCATGTCTCGCATCCTTTGCTTTGGCTAATCCATTGG
Source organism: Trichophyton mentagrophytes (assembly GCA_003664465.1). Classification (NCBI taxonomy): domain Eukaryota; kingdom Fungi; phylum Ascomycota; class Eurotiomycetes; order Onygenales; family Arthrodermataceae; genus Trichophyton; species Trichophyton mentagrophytes. Next base: position 140,849 of record QQSR01000026.1, on the reverse strand, counting down.
CCAACACGAACGCCGGTATATCCAGACGCGATACCGCCGCCGTCATGGGAGCCTTGAAAGTATGCAGTGGAGAACGCAAGAGTGAAGACCGCTGCTCTGGCAAGAGGCTAGGTCCACAGAACTCGTTTCACAATTGGTAAGGGAAACCCCCCGTGGGTTGACATGACATAGAATCCTGTTGCCTTTGATTCCCAGATCAGAACCCTGTTTGGAGTTTGTATACTGACCAATATCTCTGTGTAGCAAAAATCGAGACGGGAAGTGCTGCGCCAAAAACAAAGATGGTTCGGGTGGGTTGGATGCTTCAAAAGGCCAGGGACGAGATGATTGCGGATTCTGTTTCACTGGGAAATGTAAGGCTTGAGGAGCCAACAGTGTTTTGTAAGGGTCATAATCACGACGGCATATCACTACTCTCTCAAAGCCACATGTCGAACGGAGGGTTTCTTTGGTCTCTTCCAACTATTCTCCTAATAATGTAGCTATTCATCCTCTTGGCGTCGCTTAGTTAGCGATGAGGCCAGTCAACAGAGTTGTCACAGACCTCATATTTACAGCTACTAAAGCATTTAATTCCCCTATTATGATCAAATATGATCCAGACAACATTCCCGAAGTGTCTCTGGGATCTGCCATTTGTTAACAGAGGGGTTTCAGGGATCATCTTTGCGGTTGACGAGCTATCGGTGATCAAGACGCCAACTGGGGGAGAAGAGAATGCTGAAGAGCTTCGGGTGGAAAGGAAGATTCTCGAGCGACCTTGGAGACCACCCGCGGATAGTGAAACTGTTATATACCTATAGGAAGCGTATCGTCCTTGAACGGTTGAGATACCAGCTACGATTTCGAACGTGGGAACTTAAGAGAAGACGGACGGACAGCCAGCGATGATGACATTCTGAAATGGTCTGCTCAAGCAGCTGAAGGAATGCAGTATTTCCATGCTAAGGGCGTGCTTCGGGTTGATATGGGTCTTCACAACTTGCTAGTCGATTGGGATGATAATGTCAAGTACTGTGATTTCTCTGGAAGCCCAATTGACGGGAGCAGACCTACCGTCGTCGTCAGCCCAACGGCCCAGCATCCCAAGGCATGCAGTTGTTCATCGCTGCACTTCTCTTCGGTGCTCTAGCTATATTCCGGGCCACAGGCAGTAGTAATTAATCCAGGACACGCTGGATTCTACGTATAGGATGATTGTTGATATCGCTTTAGCCCTCCACCGTACGGAGTAGTGAATGTTAACCTATAGCTGTCAGGGTGACGCCTCGAGGCGATCTAAGCAGTGTTGACGACTCTAGTGACTGCTTATAGAACACCTAGACTAAGAGACATGTCCAATCTCCCTCTTTGCTGTCTCGTAACTCCCGTCGTAGCCTTCGGTGCTGCCTAGACTGTTCCTTGGTGAGGTTGATAGATATATATCTTAAGGATGTTTCCATCTTCGAATTAGGAGTAGAGGCGACAGGCTTGGCGTGGAGCTCCCAAGTTCGCGGTGGTCGTCAACGACAACGTCAACAACGACATCGACATCAACATCAGCATCAACGACAGCATCGGCAGAAGCGATAGCAGTAGACACTGACCGGAGCTCCAAGCTGCTGCTGAAGCAGACCGGCCACGCACCGAGATTCGCAGATATACATTACGGCCACGACAGTCCCGGTCATCATTTGGCAGCTCCAGCCATGTCCCTCGAGCCACCAACCTACCTCACCTCGTTGCAGAACAACATCAGAGCTCGACCGATACCATGGGAGGGTGCAGTGCGGGCAGGGAACATTACGGAAGAGCAGCTCAAACGGGTCAAGGCTGTTGATAAGGTGCGGAAGGACTCGAGACAAAAGACGATTGAGAAGGATGTGGCGGCATACACTTCGCTGCTGGCCGGTAATGGGTCGGAGAAGAGCATCTTGGAGTCTGCTACTCGACGGACAGATATAATACAGTACATTCTCGTCCTGGCCGGAGATCTAATTAGTGGTACGTATGTCCGAACTGATAACTTTGGTAGCCAATCTCTAACTTGGCGGGTTTAGATGTACCGGCTCTAACATCAGCTCTGGTGGAGAGCAGCGAGAGCTATCGACACTTTCTCTCTCTCCTTACCAACTCGACAAACTCGGAGGATCCGATTCCCCTTCTCACTTCATCCCTGCTGGCCAACCTTGTCTCGGCCTCGCTCAGAGCTACCCCCAAGACCTCTCCAAAGGACGAAGTTGCCCTGCCCAAGCTCTATGCTTACCTGTCTACTTTGACGAAGAGTGCGGATACGGGGCTACAGGATATAGGAGTGCAAGGATACTCCGCTTTGCTGCGGACGAAGAGATCAAGAGAAATCTTCTGGAAGGAGAGAAAAGACACAGTCGAACCACTGATCGGGATTCTGCGCGCCGCAGCTGGACCAACCAAGGATAACGGGTCCTCTCTGGGTGGAAGTCGAGCTGGGGAAACCGGTATTAGCGGCGGAGTTGGAATCCAGCTCTTGTACCATGTGCTTCTTGTGTTGTGGCAGTTGAGCTTTGAGGGAGACTTGATTGGTGCCCAGCTTGAATCGTGAGAAACCCATGATAAACAAAAATAGCGTTTGACTATGCATCGACTAACGTGATATCTTTAGGGAGCATGAAATAATCGCACTGTACACCAACCTGCTAAGGCTTTCACCTAAGGAGAAGACTACTCGTCTGCTGCTCTCGACGCTCCGTAACTTACTATCCAGCAGCAAAGCGAACCTCCTGCCAAATGCGGTAGTGGTACGTCTACCAGCCATGCTGAGTAACCTGAACAGCCGCCATCTAAGTGACCCGGATTTGCTGGAGGACCTTTCTGCACTGACAGAAATGCTGGATGAATATACGAAGAAGCAGACCACGTTTGACGAGTACGCTGCGGAAGTACAAGCTGGCCACCTTCGTTGGTCACCCCCGCACCGCAACCCAACTTTCTGGCGTGAGAATGCACGCCGAATCCTGGATGAGGATGGAGGAAGTCTACCCAAGAAGCTGGTCGAGATCCTGTCGAAGGACTGGGAGACAGACAAGCAGGTTTTGGCTATTGCGTGTAACGACGTTGGGTGTCTGGTGCGAGAAGTGCCTGAGCGACGACACCAGCTGGACAAACTAGGCCTAAAGGCGCGAGTGATGGCCTTGATGACTGACCGGGAAGAGTCCGTGAGATGGGAGAGTCTCCGAGCTGTGGGAGAGTGGCTGAGATATACGTTTGAGGGCTGAAGGGTGTCTTGTATTCTCGGGATCTGTCTATATATCTGCCTATTTTTTGATCTCTTTTGGTCTCTCTCTTTTTTTGGCCTTTCTCTTTCTTTTTGTGTCTCTCTTTTTTGTACTCCGAATCCTTCTAGAGCCTACCTGCATCGATCATAACACACCCACCTGTCGGCTGCATTAGATCTTCAGAACTGCACAACAGAAACCAACCCCAGAAGTACGGAACAGAGATCCTGTTTGCCACCAAGATCAAGCCTCAAAAGACATCCCATTGGCCAGCCACCTTGTTGCGAATCTTCAAGGTTGGCCTAACGCTGCAGCGCGTATTGGCAGAATCAGGGCCAGGACGCCTGCCATTGGACAGGGGGTTTTCAAGGCCGGTATTCGGTATGTTCCCTGTCGAACAAGAGAGCCATCTCATCGATCGAGAAACGGCCTGCACCGAAGAAGCAAAGAGACGTCCACTTCGTCTGTCGCCTTCGCCTGGGATGAGGGAACACCGCAGCTCATGGCCGCCGGTTCCCCGTATAAAAATATTTAAATATGCACTCTTCCCTCCTCCCGTGAAGTCCTTGACACAACATACGCACACAGCTCTTATCCTTACACTTACTCCTATCCGGGCACATACGGAATATACACCATACACCAGGCGATCACATTCGACCTTCCACTTCTGCCCCCCAGCTGTGCCTGGGTTGCTAACTGTTGGCTGCAGTCGATGCATGGCGCTTTGTATGCAGGAACAAAGCGCGACTGACAGGCCATCAACAAAGACGAGCCTTTCATCCCGTGTCCTGGCGCATGGCATAAAAGCAACCAACCACCAACGACGAAGATAACTTGGGAGTGAAGACCGAATTTTGCACGAAGGGACGAAGGAAGACGGACGGAAGATCAGAAGATCAGAAGACGAGAAGACCGAGAAGACAAGAAGACGAGAAGACGGAGAGAGGCCTGAGTGCCTGCCGTCCACGTGATTCTGCCTTAGCGCCGAAGTTCTTCAGGGCTCTCCAAATCAGGGGGTTGTTGGACCAGGAGAAAGACAAGTCTGAGGAAGAGCTGGGGTGTGTGGGCGAAGAACAAGCCCTGGGTTCAGTGCAAGGTGCTAGGGGTCCTATGGGCCAAGTCAAAGGGCTCAGGGAGCGCCTAGGCAAGAGTTAACGCCGGCCTGCAGCCAACCAGGGCAAGGGCCCTGGTTGCAGAAGCCCCTGAACCAACTCCACCCCTCGTCCACCCGGTAAAAGGAGGAACCGCCAACAAGCAGGAGACGCCAGAAAGAGCGAAAAGGGAGAGACAGAGAGACGGAGACGTCAAGCCTGGCCAATATGGCGGCTTTTCTATCGGAGGGGACCACTACGGCGCCACCAGACGCCACTCTTGTCTCTCCTCAGAGCTGCTACTGGGACAGTACGCGCACTTCCTCGACTTCGAGTTTCTCTTCTCACTACCAAAACGACACCAACTACGCATCTACCCCTTCGCCGCCGCCGGTGCCGCCGCCAATTCGCAGAAAGCCGCTACCACCTAACGTCGCTCCTTTGCACTTGACGGCTGAGCCAACACAGTCTAGGAGGCCGTCTGCGTCCTCCTCGGGCCATGATTCGCTTCCCCAATCCGCTACGTCGATCAATTTCTCTGTGAGAGACCTCGACAGGTTCGTACTCGGCTGTCACCCTTTCCACTCCCAGATGTACAGAATCTTGCTAACAGTGTCCGTCTGTAGATTTCCACATGGGCATTCTCCAAAGCCACAATTCCCAGGATATGCTCAGCGTCACCATCGAGTGAACCACTCTACCGCTTCTGTACTCGAGACGCAGCAGTTCCGGCAGCCTACGCGCGCCCGTCTTACAAGCGAACCGCTACTCTCCGGACGCAGTCTGAATGCGGTAATTCAGAGCCTCAAAGATCACAAACGGTCTTTCACCATGGCCTTACACCCTCCCCAGCACGCACCATCTGCAAAGCCTCCGCCTCTGCGCGTCGATTCTTCTAGTGTTCGGTCAATGTCTAACGGCTCCGTCGACTACAGGCCGACACCAAAGACTCCAGGGAGCAAGATCACGTCCTTCTTCGGCTGGAAGACTAACGCTGGCTCTGCCTCTCCAGGTAACGAGTCCTGTGCCACTGAGATCTCGGACTCGGCTCTCTCTCCTGTGCCTTCTCCCATGACGTCTGTGAATCCTTCCACTGCTGCATCTACTGTATTTACAAACACCCATCGTCCACAGGACTCCTTCTCTTCTGTGCCCAAGATGGCCGGCAGATCCCAGACTATGCCCATGGACGCCAGCGTGACCTCACGGCTAGCGGATATGGAGCATGAACTACGTGAGATCAGCTCGGAGCTGGCTGGCTCCATCCGTCGAGAGATGGAACTTGAGGATATCGTAGAGAGAATGCAACTAGAGAGCAGCGAAAGCGATAGAAGGGGCAGTGAATATTATTTTTCAGATTCGGGCCAGGGTTCCTCCGTCAAGGATCTAAGTATTAACGGAAGTACCAAGACCGAGGACATCGAGAAGCTGAAGAGGGCTTATGAGCAGGAACGCGCGCAATTGAAGATTGATCTCTCGCAAAAATGGCAGGAGGAGCGTTCGCGAAGACAGGTTGCAGAGTCGCACGTCCAGCTTCTCGAATCTCAAATAAGTCAGGTATGCTAACCCCCTTTTTGCTCTCAATCTGCGTTCGAATCCCTTTAGTTAATTGGCATAATGTAGTTTCGACGGGAAAAAGTCGAAGCATCAAACGCTGCTGGGAAATCGAAAGAGCTTGAGGCTGCATTGGAAGATACCCGTCGACGGCTCACAGAGGAACGACAGCTGAAGGATAATATGGAAGACCTTCTTACTGGTATGAGGGTGGAACTCGAGCAACAGAAACTAGAACGAGACCAGCTCCAGGCCCAAATGCAGCAAGATATGCAAAACCTGCGCAACGAAAACAGCCTTCTCTCGCAGTCTCGGAAGGTACCTCCCGAAGTGCCCCAGTCACCTCGTATCGACTCGATCGCCGAAGAAGCTATCGGGATTGGTATTGGGCTAAGCAATAAGCGGGCATCTGGCGGACTATCTAGATCCAACTCCCTGGCCAGAATACCCCCGGTTCGAAATGGTGTTACTCGATCTGGTTCTCTCTCTCGTCCAGCCTCGATGATAGTGAAGGGGCCTGAATTCCACGAGTCGTTAGTAAATCAGATGAAGGATGTTGAGACGCAACGTGACGCCCTTCATCAAACGGTTAAGAGCCTACTCGAACGCCAGTCTTACCAAGCTCGACAACATGAGAAGCGTCTCAGGCTAATGGAACTTGAGCTATATCGGGTTCGACAGGCTAACTCGCCGCGAAAGAGGAGTTATGAACGTGATGTTAAAAACCTGCGTGAGGAAATTAATCTTCTACGTCGTCGGGCGGATGATGCTCTTGATCAAAAATGGCAGTGTGAGAAGGGGCTTGCCGGGCTAAAGATGGATCTTGATCGTGCCGAACAAGAAACAAGCTCTCTCCGCGCTCTGTTGCAGGACTACGATATTCCTGTTCCTCATATGGATGGAACTGATGCAGATGGGATGACTGATTTCCACACCACCGCCAGTTCCTTGGAAGAAATGTATGAGCAGCTCAAAATTGGAAGGGAGAATGCTGAGCCAGGTTCACCGATACCAAATGAAGATCTCGAAAATGAGATAAAAAAACAAGTGGCCTCAAATGCTTCCTTGCGAGCCCGCCTTGCCGACGCTATCAGCCAGGGTGAACGTGAACAGAAGCTTTCAGCAACCAAGATCAACGAGATGCAATCGAGACTGAAGTCATTGGAGGAAATGCTCATGCTCGCACAGCAACGCTCGGAGGAAGAAGTTGGAAAGCATGAGCAGGAGGTTTCCGCTCTCATGGAAAATCACAATGCTCTCCTTCTCAGAGCCAAGGATGGTGTCCGAAGTCCGATGATGCTTTCCCCAGTCTTGCCAAACTCACCATTTCCAACGTCCAGATCACCTCGTCTCACCAAGACAACCAGTGGTGAGGCCCAAGGCTTGAACCAGGTGGCCCAGATTGAGAACCTCGAAAGCAAAGTTAGAGCCTTGGAGCAAGCTTTGAGAGACGCAGATGCTGAGATGGGAGAGGTCGTCAGTCGAATGAATACGGCACAGATGCAGGTTGCTGAACTGCAGTCAGACAGGTATGTCCTTTAATCACCCTAACGTGAAATGCTTAACTGTGCAGCCTAACAATTGCGATCTACAGGGATGAAGCACTTCGGCAGACAAGAAGGCTACAGGCTCAAATACAGCAATGCTAATAATCCTTAATAAATACCCAACACATACTACCGCCTTCCACCATAATACAACAGCCATCACCACCGCCCATAAACGAGCCATGAAGTCAACTACGAAACGATAGATGTCGAATAAACAAACCAATCCCACCATCTCATTCTGTTAGAGGCTTAATATATAGACCGTGCAAGGGATTGTACGAGTCTCAATTACTCCTAATATTTTATTCACCTATCTTTACCCTAACTTTCTTTTCTTCCTTTTCCATATCCCAGCATTGAACAGGCGCATTTTCTCGTCGGCTTGGCTTGGCTTGACATGGTTGATTCCATTTTTGGTCTTCTTCGATTTTTTGGAGTTGATTTTCTCTATTTACTTCTCTTTCTCATCCTACCTTTGTTATCTTTCAACTCTCTTCCTATTTTACACATACCTTGAGGTCGGCCAGGGCCTCTTGTTTTACTGCTCTACTTTCTTCATTTCTTTCCCATGGAGGGATTAATCGTCACTCCAGGTTGGGAAGTGCCATGGTACCAGACTACGGATTTTCTTTCCTACTTTCCTCGATAACGGAGGTGGATGTCTTGCATTTAACCCACCGCTTCATATCTTGTATTCTAGCTTTCTTGTTACTTATGCTTTTCTTCTTGCTGCCATTCAACTACCAATGCGATGCTACGCTATGCTTAATTCTTATCTTACTCTTTTCCATTGCTTGTCTGATAGGCTGCTTCTTTTCGTTAACAAATTACCAGATCACTATTGGGACAAAATCATAGCATTACGCCTGGGGCGCTGGCAAGCCCTTGATGTGTGAAGGAGCTCTTCATTTGCCACTCTGAAACGAGGAAGGGCTAGTCATTCCTTACGCTGTCCGGGCGAGTTTCAAATACGCTTATAATCGAAGTTAACAATCTTCGCGCCAATTTTTTTGAACCCCGAGTTTCAGGCATGGTCATGACGCATAACTGGAGCTGCGGGATAATTTATCTGCTCAATTGGCCAGGAATTAGCCCACAATTAACCCCTAGTAGGAGGAGAAAGGAGAGCAAGCGCTTTGCAGTTTCCCCCAGTTAGCTACCGCATCATGCCCAGCGAGTAGTCACGTCAACACTAGCTGATAGCTCTGGTGGATATCATTACATGGACACCAACATGAATCTGCCTCAAAATGCATTCACTCTAAGCATATTGTGCGCCGGATAGAGTGGTAAGAGATGGCCGGAGTATTATTTACCTGCAGCTCACCTGTAGGTATGGCCCCCTGCATGTACCTATATGTTCAGATAGCAACGTGGAACGTACTCGGGTTCTTGCTATTTTTAGCGCAGGTCGCTTGATTGGTCTTGGCGTTGACCAGTATGGAGATTATTGGCCAATAAAAAGTAGCTTATGACAACAAAGCATATTTACTAATCTATTTTGTCGCTAGCGCAAGCTGCGAAGACTGCAAGCGCGTTACTTCATCAACAATGCCCAAGCTGTCGATATCCTCGAATTTAGGCCCCAACTTCTTATCGCTGCGCCCCATGGGATACATGCAGTCCTGGTGATACGCCGAGTATACCGCCATTCAAGCAAAGCAGTATAGTAGCCTTTACTCTTTGTCTGGGCTTATACACTATTATGCCAATGGCTTACTCAAGAGACGAGTCTGTGCTTATGAACAGACCCATGACCAATACACGCAATGCAATGCATTACACAATAGACAGTTGTGCCTGAACAGTGATATGTCTTAAATCATGACGTATCTAGCAGGAAAAGGACTGAGAAATTTGTCTATATAAGCCGCAGTACCACCATGAAATTCTTCCTTCTATCAAAACACTCAAACACACAGATCTTTGCCAGACAAACCATCTCAATCGCTCCGCTCCCTACAACCCTACAAGCCCCCAAATCAAACATTTTTAAATACTCCAACCGACAAGATGGTTCAATTTACCTCTGCTATCATGGCTCCTGCCACTGCCGCCTTTCTTGTTTCTTTCCTCGCCCCGTCGGTTTACGCCTCACCGATTCAAATCAATGACGGTGTAGAGCAAATCAAGGATGGTGCAGAGAAGATTGCTTCGTGCCTGGTTGGAAGGAACATTGTTAGCGTGATATCGGGGGCTATTGCGGAAGTTGCCCCCTGCATTGCTGATGTTGTCCCTGTCAAACGACGTGACGATTCCAACGGATTCCCTCTTCGCGTTCCCGATTTGAACAGATTTATGGTTGAAAATGGAGGACCTAAATACGCCGAGTGCATGAAGAAGAGCTATCCTTCCTTCCCTGATGTCGACGCCGTCGAGACTCAGGTTATGAAGGATTGCATCAACCTTACCCAGCCAAATGCCAAAAACTTGGTAGCTCGCGGCAAATCTTATGGCTATGAGGCTTCTTGCACCAATTATAAGGATTCCAAGCACATCCCCGGCGTCTTTCAGGAGGCTGGGCCATTCCGCGCGAAAACCGATCCTTTCTGTGACAAGATGAGAGCGGCTGTGATCGACAAAGGCGAAGGCGAAATCTACGAGGTACTGGGCGATACAACATTCAAATACGGTGATGGCGGTTTTGCTAGACCCCTTCTTAAACATGATGTTAAGGATGCGCTTGGTCTCAAGACCAGGCTGACTTTGACAGACCGCGGCAGGGATCTGATCAAGGATGCTGAAAACCATGACGCTGCTTACGATGAACTGTGCAGACCGGCCTTCATGCAATTTGGAACTAAAGACAAAGGATGCACGCAGGAGTTGGTATACAGAAAGAGCCTACGCGAAGGCGGTGGCGAGTTCTCTACTACTGTTGCCAAGACTGGCAATTTGAAAATCTTTGACGGAAAGGAGGAGATCGGGACACTCTTTGTGGACTTGGAGGTTATCAATGAATGGCCTGGACTTACCGATGAGGAGAAAGACGAAGCCGAAGGTAAACATTAAAGCCTCTGAGGACTTTCTCGCTCAGAGAAAACCATTACACGATCTCTGTGGTCTGCATGTCTCAGACATTGATCGCCTGTCCTGCTATCCTGAGTGGCTTTCCTTCCCATTTGTCTGACTATCTCGACCTTTTCCATTTTCCATCTCGTGTTTCTAATCTTTCCCTCTCTTGGCCTCTTTTTCTTTCGTTATCTCTTACTATTCAATTCTGTATTAACGTTACCTTTACTTTCAATTTATCTACTTTTTATATTGAATTATGCGCACTTACTAAGCGAGTCGCTTTAAAATCACCTGACACTAGTTAGCTCGTCGGGACCTATCTGGCCAGCAAAGTAAATAATTGAAGTTCAACGCCAAAGAAGCAAAGGAAAGCTAAGCACAACAGAGCTTGACCGGCATCACGCAGTTGGAGAATCATACCACGGAACATTTTACCTGTACAGCGCTAGGAAAGGCATAAGACAGGAACTGGACTGTTTGACTTCTGTTTGATCATGGCTACTTTTGAAGGTGACTCGCCTCTGAGAGGTAAGATTGGCGTCATGGCTGCCAAAACAATGCGTAGCGCTACATAATAACCAGGCAACGAAGAGCTAACAGGCCATGCTTAGACTATATTCTCCCAGCGCTCAACCAACTATCGCGCCTCATCCCCCCGCCCATACTGCAGAACATCTTCACATACATACAACTAGCCCGGGATCACTGGCATTCCGCCCAACTCACATACATCGAGCCATACCTCATCAGGCCAATAAATACTCTCCTCAACTCGCCTCCAGACCTCTACTCGATACTCGCGCTGCTTCTTATCTTCATCATATCGCTTAAAATCCTGGACTATGCACGGAGGGTCATAATGTTTTGGGTCATGTTGGTGTTCCGGCTGGTGTTTTGGGGCGCGATCGCAGGAGTTGCATGGTATGCATATAACGTTGGGTGGGAGCAAGTATGGTATGACGCTGCGTGGGTGCTTGGGTTGCTGGAAGGGTTCATTCGGCAGCTTATAGCAAACGAGCCGCCTTCTGGCAGGAGTTCGCGGACAACGGGCGGGTGGCGATCGCAGGATCAATGGAGGAGTTCGCAACGCAGGCCATGGAGGTGAAAATTACGATCCGTGCTGGCACGTCTGTATTGGTGAACTTGGGACAGTACACTTCCTCATATTATTACTATTGGTATTTTTTTTGTATTAACTAGCAGTTCTTTTAAACGCTTTTAATGTTCATGACACATTGGAGATGGTGCCTAAACCGGTTCCATGGCGACCGAGTGGTTATATCCGTTTTCTTTCAAAGCTGCGGATATCCATGGCTAACCATGCGGTTATTTGGCCGTGCATTGTTTCTGACGGTCGCTTGTACCATCATCGCAGGCCATTATTGCACCATCTCCACCTAGCGCGGCGCTAAGCTTATTTCTTATTTTCCTTCGTCGCATTGTAATAGATCATCCACTCGGCTCGAAGATGATAATGGTATCAATAATAAATCAAAGATAAGCAGGTCATTCCATGTCCGCTTCGGCTTCGGGGTCAGCTGCGGGCTCTCTTGGCTCCTGCGCTTCATGGTACTGCATCGCATCGTCAATATAGCTCAGAACGGCAGAGATGCTATCCTCGTTCTGCGCATCAAGCTTGAGGAACGAGACCATGCTAAAATCGTCAATTAGTTGGGCAACAGCCTTATTCAAACGGTTGAATGAGCTACCGGTCAGGACCTCGGTGGTGGAAGACGGGTCTCGACCAGTTGACTCCTCCTCGCTGCCAGGCTCTATCAAGTTGACATCCACCGAAGTGAACTGCTTTAGCTCCTTTTTACCAATGACACCCTTTATCTGGTCCATCTTACTGAGGATGTTCACGTGTGGTATCTCTAACATGATCATGGCGGACATGGCACTCAGCGTGCCGGCGAAGAACTTGGGCCGGTCGACGACGAAAGAACTTTCCAGCAGGTAGGCGGCGCAGAGGGATATGTTAAGGGCTCCAGACCGGGAGAGGTATTGAACTAGCGACGGCAGGAGCGGGACATGAGTGTATAGTTCTATCTGGCCGGGCATATCGAATATGATCAGGTACTCTTCGCTCAGCGGGTCGAGGGCGTCGTTGAGAAAGTCGAGATTCTGCAGCAGGAACTCAAAACAGTACATCAGGCCGCCATTGGGGCCCAGGCCCATCTCCTCCATCACATCTTCGAGGGTGATCAGCTCGCGGATGTCCAGGTCGGGCTCGTAGGAGAAGGTCTCGGCGGCCGGGTCGAGGTTGACATAAAAGCAGCTGCGCCGAGTGTTCTGGAGGTGCTGGATGAGCGAAGTACAGAAGGTCGTCTTGCCCGCGCCGGCCGGGCCCATGACCAGGACCCCGAACTTCGACATGGCTGGTCCCGCGTATGGCTTGATTTGCTGGGATTGTTCGGCTAGTTTCCTCCCTCTTCGTTCCTCTCAATCCGTGTGTGGTTCTGCGGCGCTGGTCTCGCGGCTGGGAGGGATCTGAGGCAACGGGCTTCGGGGACCCGTCAGCCTTTCGGTGTATCCTGTCGTCGCCTTTTCAGCTGTGCCTTCACAAGACCCAACAGCACTCGGTCAGCCCTCAGTCCGCCCGTATCATGCTTGTGTATCTGCTATCACCGGCTCTCTGCGTCCACAGTCGCTGTCGTCGCTGTCGTCGCTGTAGTAGTTTTATACAAAAGTACCCGTAGCAGGGCCACCGCCTTTCCCCTTTGGGCTTTCTGCCAAAATTCCCCCCTCGGAGCCTTTTTTTCTCCCGCGCCTGTTCTGCCGCCCCTCACCGCCTTCCCCTTTCGGCTGCCTCGTTTTTTTTCCTTCCGGGGCGCCCTTTTTTTTTTTTCTGCCCCGCCAGACCGCCCGCCGACTTCTACTTAAACCATCCGCCTTTTTGGCTCCCCCCCTTTTTCCCAAACCTCCAAACTCAGGTCTCTTTTTCTGGCTTCTCCCCCTCCACCGCAAACCAGCACTCTGCAACGCCTCCGTCGGCCAGCGATATCGTCTTGTCTTCTTCTTCTTCCTGCTCGTTCTACCTGTGTTTCCTTGCTCTTCATCGCTAGACAGATATCCAGACCGTCACAATGGGCAGCTTAGCAAACGGTGCCACTCAGGGCAACTTCCTCTTCACCTCCGAGTCCGTCGGCGAGGGTCACCCAGACAAGATCGCGTAAGTTGCAATGGGTGTCGTGTCTCCAGGCGTCTGCTCTCGCCGGCCTGCTAACAATTGAGTGCAGTGATCAGGTTTCTGATGCCGTTCTCGATGCCTGTCTCGCTGAGGATCCCCTCTCCAAGGTGGCCATCACCCCTCCAAGATCCCTGCTGTTGGAAGTCTCTGCGGTCACTAACCACCCACGAAACCCATAGGTTGCCTGCGAGACTGCCACCAAGACCGGTAAGTTGTATATGCTTGTCTCGCATTGCGCTTGGCTTTAAATTCCGTCTTGTTCCCGGCTGCTGACCGTCGCAATAGGTATGATCATGGTCTTCGGTGAGATCACCACCAAGGCTCGTCTTGACTACCAGAAGATCATCCGTGATGCCATCAAGGACATCGGATACGATGACTCTGCCAAGGGCTTTGACTACAAGACCTGCAACGTCCTTGTTGCCATCGAGCAGCAGTCCCCCGACATTGCTCAGGGTCTTCACTACGATGAGGCCCTCGAGAAGTTGGGCGCTGGTGACCAGGGTATCATGTTCGGATATGCCACCGACGAGACCCCTGAGCTCTTCCCATTGACCATCCAGCTTGCCCACAAGCTCAACCGTGCCATGAAGGATGCCCGCAAGGACGGCTCCCTCCCATGGCTCCGCCCCGACACCAAGACCCAGGTCACCATTGAGTACGCTCATGACAACGGTGCCGTCAAGCCCGTCCGCGTCGACACCGTCGTCGTCAGTGCTCAGCACAGTGAGGAAATCACCACCGAGGTCCTCCGAAAGGAGATCCTCGAGAAAATCATCAAGAAGGTCATCCCAGCCAACCTTCTCGACGACCGCACCATCTACCACATCCAGCCATCTGGCCTCTTCATCATCGGTGGTCCCCAGGGTGACGCCGGTCTCACTGGCCGTAAGATCATCGTCGACACCTACGGCGGTTGGGGGGCTCACGGTGGCGGGGCTTTCTCCGGAAAGGACTACTCCAAGGTCGACCGCTCTGCTGCCTACGTCGCCCGATGGATCGCCAAGTCCATCGTCCACTCTAAGCTCGCCCGCCGTGCCCTCGTCCAGCTCTCCTACGCCATCGGTGTTGCCGAGCCCCTCTCCATCTTTGTCGAGACCTACGGCACCTCTAGTAAGACCTCCGACGAGCTCGTCGAGATCATCCGAAAGAACTTTGACCTCCGTCCTGGTGTCATCGTCAAGGACCTCGACCTCGCCAAGCCCATCTACTTCCAAACCGCCAAGAACGGTCACTTCACCGACCAGAGCTTCTCCTGGGAGAAGCCAAAGACCCTCAACTTCTAAACATTTTAACCTTACCCCTCTACTCTTCCGCCCTCCTCTACTTCCGCTCCTCCTATCCAATTAATCACCCCCTCTTCTTCTTCTTCTTCCTCCTCCTCCCCCTCCGGTTGTAACAAAACAAGTTCATCATAGTGATGATCGTTTGCTTTGTTTTCAACAACTCAAAGCATATACAAAATAGACTTACGACCCTTTCGTCTGTTTTACGGGATCTACACGACTTTTCTTTATTGCATTTACAAACTGGTTTTGTTGCAGCATCTCCGGAATAATTCAACATGATACCAATTTCCTTGTTACGCTTTTACACATACTACATTTAACATTATATCAGGCGGAGGGCGTTTTCGGTGAAAAAGTTGAACCAGTCATTCGGTGGTCTGGTAGATAGAACCAATCAAACTATCAATTCGGCTTCTTAGCTTTTATGCAATATCAGCCAATATCCTCTTTCCATCTAAAATAGTATCATTCTTCCGGCTTAACTTCCCCCTTGGTGATGTATCTCAGCTAAAATATCAGACTGTAAGTACCCGGGCAAACGGGTCATACCGGGACTTTCCGACGTTAAGATTACGAAAAAGCGCGGAAGGTTGCTTACTAACAAGCTTCCACACGAGGCGCGCGCGAAGAACCTTAAAGTAGGTTTGGCATCACGTGTAAGCGACTTCGCGTCGTCTTCCTTGCTTTAAATTGATAGAAAACAATAAAGACAGCGACCATGTCTATGATCTTTTAAGTGTGAGATTTATACAGAGTACGTTTTTTCCACTGTTTAGCTTTGAGCTGTTAGATTATTTGCGTCCCTGCATTCCCTGCATCTCTTTCATACTATTTTCTTTTCATTGCGTGGAAATTGTTAGAGTTATGGCTGAATGGCTACCTGTCTCCCCCTCCTAACAACCTCGAAGGTGCCATCTACGAGCTCGTTGGACGATAGCCATGTTCCCTTTCCCCCTTCGAAAAGATTAAAATTAGACCACGACAATGATGGTACTGTTGGTAAACCTGCACTGGGTAAATTTACCATCAATGTACGTTTTCTTGAAGCCTATCTTACCTTCATAAAAAAAAAAATGCTAATATCAGCAACTCTTAGCCTTGCGGCACCTCCTTGTCAGATAGACCACATAGCCTCTACCCTATAGCCTTAATACCACGTTCTCGAATTCCACTATCATGGCTGAATACGTGCCTGTCGCCTCCACGACGCATACGACCGGGAAGCCTATTCACGGCAAATATACCCGCTCTTGAGCAGAGTCTTTCCGGCGAGAATGCCTCAACTGTGTTGGCCGCGGCAATTTCAGATACGGTGGAACGCCATTACGGTGAAGTACCGAAAGAATACTATGTGGTTGAAAGGGTGAAGCGTCACGTATATGCTATATGTCCTCTAAGGGGTGAGGTTCAGGAAGCGGATTTAGCAGTTGCGTCCAAATGCGGCGGAGTCCAGGATGAGTTCGGGCCTGTTCAGTTTCCTTCCGACCCATTCATGGACAGCCTGGAATTTGCTGTCATTCCTGATATTGATTTGTTCCAAGAAATATCTGCTCAAGATGTCTCCTTCGCTTTTGGAGAACCCCCCCATGGAGGCACCGTGTCTAGCCAGGCCGACAGAACCGGGTCGTCCCCCAATACCGCTTTACAGTCACCAGCAGTTGCAACCGAAGAATCCCCAAAAGAGGGAGACGACATTGAACTTGGCATCAACCTACCTGCCGAATACTTTGCTGAGAGCCAAATGCTTCCGCAAACCAACACTGTTAACAATGCCGAAGATATGCTTTCTACCCTCAAGATACAATATCTTGAAGCCCTATACATATCAAAGGTAAGACCCTCATTGTTGCTTTTGTGTGTGTGTGCATATTCTAAGCCCTATTAGACATCTGTGGCCTACTTTGCAAAGGGTCCTCTCACGCGTGCTCGAGCTGCATTCCAGAATTCAGATGATGCGTCGTCTATGAGGCCAATGGTATTGTATCACTACTATCGTTCTTGCATTATCCCGATGAAAAAAATGGATGTGAAGTACAGGGATTCTTTGCCAAGAATAATAGCAGATATCACCCAGTCTCAGTCTGACGGTGATACTATTGCTCCTGCAAAGAAGCGTAAGAGCAAAAAGAAAACTATCGGCAAGGATGGTTTATATGCAGGCGAAGAGGAGTTCATTTCCAAGTGGTGGAAATCTGCATATGAAACCAACTCGTCGGTAGAGAAGTCCGCACTGGAAGCCCAAAGAAAGGGGCTGATCGAAGACATACGTATGCGAGAGACCCAGTTGCAAATTCTCTTGATCCTAGAGATTATGCTTCTAGAAGGGAGTGTTGGGAGCCAGGCCGAACTCGATGAGGGAAATACGGAAAAGCCTAAAAAGCCCATCAAAAAGGCACACGATATGGCTACAGCATTGGAGCTACTTCTGGATAGATTGTGCATTTGGCACACAGTGAGCTCTCATGGCCTCGCGATTGATGTGCCTGCAAATTTGACCAAGACAGCCACCGGATCCGGGAAACCAAATAACGACAAGCTCCGTGATTTCTGCACCGAGGTCATTATCCCTTTCTATTCTGCCCGTCTTTCCGAAAAATGCCAGGTCATAAATCGCAAACTAGGAGGCCCCGCCATCTCATCACCTGCTAGGCCTAATCGTTCCAACCAAAAGCGTTCAACAAATCCATTATCAAAATCTGCCAAGGGGCAATCGTCGAAGAGGACCCTACAGCGCGTCCGAACTGACGAGAAAATACCTGTTAGGGCAAAAGTCCCCAGCCTGGCGCGGAACAACACTGCTCCTGCTACTTCAGAAGTGAAGCTTGAAAGTAACGACCAGTTGTCGTTTTCCACCTCTATAGGCGGGAGGGGTGGCATTCAGAAATCAAAACGAGTCAATAACCGGGAGGTGGATCTTGAGGCTGTGGCCAAACAGCACGAGTCGAAGCTGAAGAGGATGAACCTTCTAGTGGACCAGAAACGTGAGTTGGATGCAGCTATCAATACGCTCAGAAAACCCAATAGAGAGCTTGCGGTGAGGGATTTCGTCGAGTCTGCGGAGAAGCGATCAGCATCGGCTGCCTCCCATCCTAGGAAGCAAAAGAATCCCACCCGAAATCCTTTTGCTCAAGGAGTACAGGTTATGGCGACGCCAAAGGGGCCGCGCAACAAAGACTGCGGATTTGCCGACTTGCCGTCTTTGCCCAAGACATGGAAACAGTCAAGACCAACCGTCATGGCAAGCCCGATACCTGATCCCGATACCCAGGTAGTGCCATCGTCAAGCACCCGCCCTTCAAACTCAAATATGTTACCTAAGAGCCAGCCTACTCTGAACTTCTCAAGAACGGAAGACCTTGTTCACGAAACGCCGTCCAAACCCTCTTCAAATGGGTTGAAACGAAGTGCTACCTCTAACCCCGTGGAAAGCGGCATAGAGGCAGAATTTAGTCCTATTTTGGCCCGCAAATCGAAACCTTGCTCTTACAAATCTAGTTCTATAAAATTTGACCTTGACACCTCCGCATATTATACAACGGCTGAAGTGGGTGAAACTCCCCCTAGGCCGAAGCAGATGATGTTTGTTAGCGAATCGACGGTGCCTAGACGAGTTGACTTTATGCAGCCAAGTACTCCCGCAAAAGGTAGCATGCAGCATAACATCCCTGTCACCACACCCCTACGCCAACGGGCAGGTGATGACGCGAACAGAACGATTAATGAAACCCCTGAAAAGTCGATATATGAACGATTGGGATGGAATAATGATGATGACGATGACGATGAATTAGCGTTTTTCTGAACATACCTCTATTTTTATACCTTGTTGCTATTAAATGATGAATGGAGAGTCGCAATCTTGCTGTATACTCTCCTCCCGATAATTTCTTGTTAAACCGTTTATACATATCACTTGGGTGGTATTTCACCACCTAAAGAAAGGTGGTGAGGTGAATAGAATATACCCAGGATTCTGGGAACATGGATACTCGACCTACCCGCCACGCTCGTGAAGGTGATGGAGTCGACTAAATAGCTATAAAAAGGCAGAGAAGTGGCTTGAGAACCTGTGCATCTTTTTCCCTTTATATATCCTTTTGCCAGCCCACCTCATATTTTACAAGGCCGTTAGAACTCCGTATCAAAATTGATACCTGCCATATAACCAAGATGTCATCCTCGGCATGTCCCGTGATACTGGAGGATGGAGATGATCAAATCCGAGCTCAACATTGACGAAGGCGAGTCAACCTACTCTGAAAGCGACATCGATTCCGACACTATTGCCGAGATCCTCCGCCTTCCCAAGACCCATTGTCGAGTAGGCAAACATGGAAACAAAGGCAGCCCCGATGCCTCCCGCCATGCTCTTCCCGGAGTTGCTGGTAAAAGTGAGAACCCAACCCTCACCTTACCACCGGGTATCTATAACGAGAAACTCTTCATGCTTGCACGCAAGAAAGGGTTCGACTTTATGGAGAAAGATGGAACACGCACAATCAAATGCGATGAGTTCTCGCGACTGCTCGTATACTCTCAAACCCGGGAGGCTGGACTCTTCACATGTGTGCCCAATATCAACCGGATCTACCGGACGAACAAAGACCACCCCGGACGGTGCCAGCTTGCCATAGAGACGACGATTGTTAAGCGAGAGATATTGAGAGAGATCTGTACACTAGAACGTCGAGCTCTTCGCAGGGCGGCGTTTGGCCTGCAAGATGCGTATGAATCTGACAGCGATGTGGATTACTATGGCTTCAACCGCCTGCATGTCCGTCCTCGTCCGACCCGCAACGTCGAGCCAGAGCCCGGCGATGACAAGGCTCCTTCTTGATGTACCTACTGACAGTTGTCCTTTTCATTCCACCCAATTTCTCCCATTTTATCCCAGGGGAACTTCGTTTTGTTCATATATTGTAGTCCGTAGCTCTGCTCCCTTTGATATATCAAAGTGTAAACAAATGCCCAAAAACGGAATTCCACGTGACCAGATCTATATTTCAACGTCACGGCTTCAACTTCAGCTTCAACTTCTTTTTCGCTTCTTCTTCTTCAGCTTGTCCCATGGGGTGTATCATGGCCGTGCAGGGCATATCCCCGGCCTGCCTGGCTGGCGGAAGAGAGAAGAACGCTCGCTAAACGAAATGCGTTGGCCTGTTCAACCTGCTGGCTGCTTAGTCCGGATCAACGGAGCAGCAGCAGGGAGGCTGAGATGCATGTACGACCAGCAAGGAAGAGCAGAACGCGTCTTGTCGACATCTGAAGCAGAGCGAGGCGCAGGAGCAAACATTAATAATATAGCGGATGCGGTTGAAAGCAGCACAGGAATGGCAGAGGTGGTACAGCCAAACCTGATGAGCAGGCCATCTTAACTAACGAACCAGTTAAGTAAACGAACTCGTGAGTTTTCTGGAACCTGTGGCTTGATAACCGTACTCATATCTATGCCTTTCGTGTCTAGGGAACGGATTTGGCTCTTCTCTTGCAAGATACAACAAATTAGGACAAGATAACTAGGACAAGGCTTCAAGAAATGCTCCGAGAGGGAAAAATTCCCCGACTAGAGAGCCCTGGCAATCAGTGAAGACGGCTCAACACTGGTCACATCGGATGTGATGTGTCTAATAGCTGCAGCTTGAAGATGGCGTTTATCCCTCTAGCTTCTCTTCAGCTCCATGGCACGGTAACATCACATCTCGACGCAATCCCGTCGATGTCCACCGCAGTTCGGATGTTGTTTTTTTTTTTTTTTCTTCACCGTCAGGCGGACACAAAAAGCAAGTATGACACAAAAGTCGCAGCTCGAGTACTCCGTCCAGAGTAGAACCTCATGGAGATGAGACCTTGGTCATTGTTGCCTTATTCTACACAGCGAAGTGGTAATCCCGTCTTCTGGGCAGATGGGCAGAGTGTTTGATTCACACTGAGACAGCGTCCAGCATAACTAAGTAGTTATCAAGCCAAAAAGGATCCAAAAAGCAGGAGTATAAGAAGGAAGAGAAAGCGCAAAGCAGAAAAAGCCATATCTATGAGGTTTTATGCATGTCTTGCATCTCAGCTGACTCGGATCAGATCCCGCGATCGCCCAAGAGGATATACATCTCGACGACTCCCTCTTCCTTGTACAGATCCCTAGTTGAGGAGCATCCCATGACCGGCGTGGGTGGTTATTATTATCCGGCGTATCCTTGCAACTTGGGGGCCCTTCTCAGAAAAAGCTCCTCTCTTCCCATGGGATCTCCGCCATGGATACGATGCTTTGACTCTTTCTGACCGACCATTTGTGCTGTCCTCACATCAACATATCATCAGAGACGGAATTCCCTGTCCGGAGTAGCCGCTGACGACGCTGGTGGCTAAGCAGAGCCGCATACTAAAAGTAACAAGAGGCCCCAGCCTGTAGCCTTTCCCTCTTCTCCAAAAACCAGTTCAGACGAGAGATGTCTAAATAACGAATATACATTCATTACTTTTTATACGGACCAGCCTCCGAAAGCCTATCAACAAACGTCCTGGAGCAACCCACGGCCACCCTATGATGAAGCAGCATCATCCCCGGAGAAGCCTATTACTACTATTATTGTGCAGCTACCATCATCATCAGCTCCCTTCGCTTTCTGCAGAGTCACCTACACGATCATGAGCGAGCCCAGTGCTCGTTGCTTTTTCCCTGCTCCTCTATACTTCGCTCCCGACTCTACCTCTCATCCTCCTCCATCCCTGCTCTAGCGTCGGCTGCCTGCATCGCCTGTTCTTCCTTCTGCAACTTCTTCAACTAACAGACGCTCCCTGGCGAAATATACACTGCGCCACTGTCCTGTCCCCATCCCATCCCCCTTCCGCGCCGCTAGCTAGCATCTCCGAGCCGGCATCTTTCGCGAGTTATCCCAACGTCTACGCCCAGACATGTCTACATCCTCGCTGTGATATCACTGTGGCGCCCTTGAGAGAGGACACAGAAAGGAAAGACAAGACATCAACCGCGAGAGAAGGGTCGAAGGGAAGAAGCAAAAAAGAAAAAAAGAAACGCGCCCTCCACCACTACTATCCATCCTCTCGTCATCCTTCTCATACCTTCTATCCTTCCATCATCTCCTCCATCATCCCATTCGCCCTCGTCCTCCCCACCCTTTTCTTCCTCCTCCCCCTCCGCCCATCGTGAACACACAGTTCCCCCTCGAGATGTATACAACCTCCGCGCCCGCCCAGGTTAACGGCGGCAGCGGCATGGGCAACAACCGCGTCGACTCCGGGACTATCAACCCCGCGGATCTCAACTCTCCTAGTATGTTGTTTTACCTTCTTGCCCATCCTTAAATCTCTCTCTGTGTTTGCTGTCCGTTCAAACGGATGTCGGGGACGGCGGCTATGATGATCATGATAATACTGACCCAGCAGTCTCCCTTCCATCTACTGTGCTTGCTACAGATCTCACCGCGGACGCGACTGGCTCCCGCGGCATCAAGCGCAGCCGTTCAGAAGACCAGTATGGCGAGCAGCTCGCCGACCCAGATGTCGAAGATGGTGAGTTTTAAAATCTTGGGCGGATGAAAGACTTCGCTGAAGTCCGATTTTTCCTCATTTTCTTTGAAATCGCCTTGTCGCCTACCCAAACCTTAGCGTAGCAACTCCACTTCAGCAGAGAAGAACAGAACAGAAGCGTACCAGAGCGAGAAGCGAAAGGAAGAGAAGGGAGAAACGAAAAAAAAAAAAAAATTTCTAGCAAACGGCCCTACTGACAATCTATCGCAGACAGTAGGCGCAAAAGAGGGCGACCCCCAAAAGCCACCCGCCCGCCGAGCACCTCCACCACCATTACCGCCAGCCATAACAACCTCAGCACAAACGCCAACATCAGCAGCAACAACATCAGCATCAGCAACAACACGCCCATTGTTGCTACGACGATAACGACAACTGCAGCGGCCATGGCGTCCTCGCAGTCTCCCCTACAGACGCCCAGGATAGCCCCAGATATCGCCCTCCAGTCGTCTCCGCCCAAGGCTACGCCGACAAAGTCCGTTCTCAAAGCCCTGCCCACAGTCAGAGACCACACGACCGACCAGCTAGGGGAAGATGGCGATGAGTATATCCCCAAGGAGTTCGATGCCAACGGCGAGAAGAAAGTCGACGGGCTAGGTTATCTGCAGGATACCCGCACCTACAAGTGTCGCACCTTCCGCCTCGCAAATCGCGGCAACAAGCTCTTCATGCTGGCTACAGAGTGTGCGCGCGTGCTAGGCTACCGCGATTCCTACCTCCTCTTCAACAAGAATAGATCCCTATTCAAAATCATCGCCAACCAGGCCGAAAAGGACGATTTGATCGCGCAGGACATCCTGCCGTACTCGTACCGCTCGCGCCAGATTGCCATAGTTACCGCTCGTTCCATGTTCCGTCAGTTCGGCAGTAGAGTCATAGTCAACGGCCGACGCGTGCGCGATGATTACTGGGAAAGCAAGGCTATCAAACAAGGATTTACAGAAGAAGACATGGCTGGCGAGAAGCGTCCTGGAGCAGGAAAGGCACGCGAGGCTGCTGCCGCCGAAGCAGCCGCTTCGATGAATGCCATACCATCTTTGGGTCATAACGATGTTATCTACACCAACACCTCGACCGATGCACACGGCCTGCCATCGACACTCTCCCATCCCGCCTCCCTTGCTCCCCTCCCTATGATCAACCCCGCCCCGTCCGATGATCCGCGTCTTCGCGAATACAGCAGTCTTCCACGCCCTAGGCAAGACCTAGGTGGTCAGCCCTACCAGGACCGCTCCGTCCCTAGTGCTGCCGCCGATATTGTTAACCAGGCTTCGCATACGGCAGAGTTTAGCAAGATCCTTAACCAGCAGCGCAGTTTCCGCGCAAAGGGCTTGGAGGATCACTGGAATAGACCGCGCGAGATCCCAATATCAGATGCGAACGTTCAACCTCTCCCATCATCCACTGCTGGTAGCCAACTTAGCAACACAAATTTGCAATCCCCCCAACTCAGCTCCTCCGGCATGATGTCTTCCCTACAGCCACAGCCAATGCTGCAACAGCCACAGACCGTCATGACACCTCATACATCATACTCGCCTGCTCTTCACCATCAGCAACAGCAGCCGCAGCACCACCAGCAACCCCAGCACCAGCAACCGTCCATGTCACCTCCTCTTCGCTCCCTGCAGCAGCAGCAAGGGCATCACCGCTCTCCAAATAATCCCATGTCGCTCCCCCTCTCCTCTACCCCAGTCTCTCTTCCAGTCTCATCTCAGTCGTCGCTATATACATACCCGCAACAGCAGTTCTGGGGAGCACCGCCGCAGCAACCACTCCCGCATCAGCAACAGCAGCAGCACCATCCATCTCAACAATCACCGTCACACACACAACCACAGCCTCAACACCACCAGTCGCTCGGAATGCAGCATCCACAGTATGCATCTCCACTGCATAACCAACACCACCCACATCATCCCTCACAATCGCCAGGCCAACGGCAGCTTGCCTCTCCACAGCTGCAACCGCAGCCCCAACCCCATCCACAGCAGCCAGGAATGAATTCTATGGCTTACCCGGGTGTTGTCAATGCCGCATATTCCATGGCAGGACCAGGTGCGGCCGCTGGGGCAAGAATGTACACTTCCCCAGGCATGATACAACAACCTTTCGGGATGGGTGTTGGAGGTGTCAGTGCCGGTGGTCCAGGCATGATGCCAGCTGTATCCGCAGGCACTGGCTCTAGTCTACCTTGGTCACCAACGGGACCACAAGGACAAGGCCAGGCAGGGCCGCAGGGAACACACGGTTCATGGCCCGGGACTTACTAGAAAAGGCAAGGAGCTGCAATGAGATCGGGGGTATCCGTTTAGGTGCAATTTGGTAAATTGGTTTTGGTTGTCTTTTATATCCACATGTCTTGACACTCTACTTTGGCTATTGATTCTTCGCCCTTTTCCCATTTCTCTCTCTCTTTACCCTTCATACATACTTGTATTATTCCTTTTATTCTCTCTTCCAAATTCCCCGGCTTCTACCCCCCTCTTATTCTCCTACCTTATCCATGGTTTGCTTTCTAAGTTGTTTTACTCCCCGCAACCCAAATCGACCCGAGTTCCGCTTCCTTGTTGCCTTGATTCGTTCGTTTATTGTTCATGCCTGCATATTAAGATACCCCTTCCCTCACTCTACCCTTCTTCTCCGCTTTCTTTGATATGCCGCACACATTCATTCATATACTTTCGACTTCTTTTCCCTGTTCATGCTTATTGCTGCCACCTCCCTATCCTGATACGTTAGTACACGGAGTCTGCAGAGTACAATATTTAGTTGCTTTGGAATCAATTCGATATTCATGTCCATCCTGCTCGCTTTATGTTTTATGGGTTCTGGTCTGCTGGCTTCCTGTGTTTTTTTTTTTTTTTTTCCTTTTTTTTTTTCGCCTCCCTTGCCCATTTCCCTTTTTCTCTGTTTCTGATGTGGTTGAGTCTGTGTTTTTGACCAAAGGTTTTTCGCTTACGGTTGATGCGGTACATTTCAGCCTCTTCTCTCGTATAATAGTTGATATAGTCAAATGAATTTCTGAATCCTTCTCAACTTTTTTGGTATTTTGTTAGATTATGTCTCTATGAACTACAAGGCGGATTCGGTCTTCTGTGAAACAGGCAGACCAGTCTCAAAAGTCCAATAGCAGTCATCGTTATAATTCTGGGCAAACCTCTCAACATCAACAATTGCATCCCACGCCAGTAATGTCTCCTGATACAACTGCTCTCCCTTGTCTCCCGTGGTCACCCAAGCATCCCCACGTGATGTGGCCCAAGCCGTCCAGTCGAGTTAAGGTTGGTTGGCCCAGCGAGTTCGTTCTCCTTAAGCGCCGGCGTGGAGACGTTGACGTTGCGAAGATAATAATATTTATTATCATCACTCCTGGCATCTGGACCACCTCAGCCTATTTAACTAATGGTTATCTCCCTCACAATCTCTTCTCTCAGCTCTCTTTAGAAGCCAAACTACCGATGCTTCCTCACTCTTTCGTTGTTACCAACTTGGCTTGGCCCCTCCCACGAACAGCCAACATGTTTGCCCGTTTCATAGATGCATTTACCAAACCGAGAAATCCTTCCGTGATCCTCGCTGTCGGCGAGGACTGCGGCACCATCGATGTTCTCCATCTGCATCCTGAGACTGGGGATATCGAACGCTTTGGCATAAGTTCCCACTCACCCACATTTCGGCGCGATGGCTCTAGAGAGACGGCCCGCGAGCAGATCGGGACAGTTACACTCCCCGCCGGAGGCTGCACTATCACCGGCAGCTTCCTCGAAGATGTTACGGCACAGATCCGCAAGAGATGGGATAACTCCATGGTTTCGAACCCATCAAGCGTTGAGTCGGTGGCCCAGTTGGTTCAAGAAGTTCTTAGACCCGCTACCCTCGAGGTAATTCGAGAACGGGAAGAAAGAGCTGTCGCTGCGAAGGAAACGAAGACCCACTCTGTCTATCTCATCTACATCACACGCCCAAAGCCAGGGAAAGTGATGAGCCTTGAGCCAACTAGCCTTGGATAGACTTATCTTATCGACTGCCCAATTTCTCAGATGCCACATTTTGAATGGGCGCGCCGCTACCGGTTTCCACCCTTCCCAACTGTGTTCTGTGCAAGGAAACAGAGAGTGGTGAAAGCATCTTTTAGCTATATATATACGCCCTTTTCTCCCTATATACTGGTGTTGGGGGCCGGTGCGTATGATGGAAGCTAATACAATCAATCCCGTGTTTGCATGAACAAAATATACATAAACGGATATTCAACTCAGGGCGCTTAGCTTCCAAGGTTCATGCTCTGCTCAGTGTTCCCGGCGTCTCAGGCCTGGTTTCCAGTTCGGATAACCAATGCGGGTGACAAGACGCCTATTTGGAGCTGGAACCGCCCAGGTAACATCCCCGCTGATGTTATTTATATCGTGCATGCATGAACTTGTGGTATGCAGGGGGGTGTTTATGCTATGATGGGCTTCCAACTGGTTAAATAACAACCCCCATTGTGCCTTGTATAGTGCCCTGGTCTCTTGGGTTTACTTGGTTTCAACTGCAAGGCTGGCGGCAAGGTCAAAGAGCCAATACAATCGATTGAGCCTCAACACATATTTGGTTACTGGCCTGACGTGCCTTGAATCCCAGGTAATTAGTTAGCTACCTCTGAGCGTCTTCATCTAAGGAGACGGCCTAGATGCATTAGCTGCAGAGAGCACAAGCCCTTGAATGCGAGGAGCTAGCAAAAAGGCCTTCCTCATCCCCCGTCCTTAAGCAGCTGGTTGGCCCAGCTTGCAGTGCCATTTCCTAATTAATAGTTTCGTGGCTCCGAAGAGCTAGCTAGAAGAACTAAAAAATTATATGGTGGCTAATAGGTTAAATTGAACCCTCCGCCTGCTTTGATACTAAATCCTCAAGTGAAGTATCAGGCGATTAACTCTGGGGCGAGATTAAAGTAACGATGTAAAAAGGTCTGAATAACTTCAATTTATTTCCTTTGCTTTTCCCCCCTTTTCTTGAGGGGAGCCAAATGGCCATCAGGGCGCAGTTAACTTTGGTATCTCAGTAAACAAAAGCGAGAGAAAGATTGCAAGGGGAAGAGAACTGAATAATGTAATATATCTGCATAGCCTGTATGTGGAAAGTGAAGAGAAAATTCAACCAACTTCCAAAAGCCAACAGGTGTCCAAATAGGGGAAGCCATGGGAAGGGGGGGGGTTTAATTAATATTAGAAATTAAGTTAGTATAGGTTAATTATGCAGTATGCGATAATCATAATAGAAAAAGGTATCACGGTGTTTGGAGTACCAAGGAATGGAAGTAAAGAAAATGGAGGGAAATGCAAGGAATAGAAAATAGCCAAAGAGAGTAAAAACTGCAAGAAACAAAAAGGAGGAGAGCCTTGATAAAAATAGCCCAGTTGAGCGCCTTGAGTAGAAATATGTAGTAAAAATATTTTTAAACAAAATCCAAAAGTCCATCCCTGCCTAGCCCACATATATCATTGACGAGTCGAAGAGAAAAGAGAAAAAAGGAAGAAGCATGATGGCCGCGAGAAATGCACCAGGCAGCCAAATCTCCGTTGTATGGTATCAATTGCGCAAGAGAAAAGAGGAAACACATAAACACCAATGTTATACAGGTGGGAAAATGGCTGTGCGGTAAAAGTCATTTGGGGTTTGGTTGGTGAAGGTGTATGTCCGTGCTCGTTGCGGTGGTAGCTGCTGTGCAGCCACCTTCATGGCTTCGTCCTGTTGGGGAAACTCCTGGATATAGAACTCTGTGTTTGATTTGCCAGCAGAGTTGTAGGCTTGGCTAGACTCTGAGACAGGCGAGTTTGGGCCAGTTGTGGAGTGTGTGGATGACGGTTGACCCTGACCTTGCCATTCCTCAGCGGGGGCAGATTCCTCTACGTGTTCACCCTGTACCTGATCGTCATATGCAATGGGCGAAATGTGTGTTGGTCGAGGCATATGGATAACATTGAGGGATGTCTCAGCTTCAGATGAGCTTAGTGGGTGGTGTTGCTGCTGTTGCCCACAGCCCGGAATAAGTTCGTTGAAGGTGGTAAAGTTGGGAGGCGCCGACATAGGCTCCGTGAATTGCTGGTATGACTTAGGATGGGGCATTCCAACCATTACAAATGGCGGTGGCTGTCTTTTTGACTCTTGGCTTTCATCAAAGGTCATTGACTGGGACGTTGGGAAGGAATGGGAGTACCCCATCTCCTCCTGCGGGGAGAGGCAGTACTGATTGTCAATCGGTGTTGGAGGGAGGAGATACTGCATCTCATCGGGTGTCATGGGAGTGGCTGGGGGTATAGAAGAGGTAGTTGACGGAGGCACAGCTAGGTCTGCGTTGGATAGAGCATGTGCCCTCCCTTCCAATGAGTATGGGAAAGGCGACCTGGGGGAACCGGAGATCTTTCTCATACCCCCGAATCTGGGGCTCAACTCGGCAAGCTGCGACGACTTTCGCACACCACTCCAGGCAGCGCTGGACACCCTTCGGGTTGGTGATCCTGATACAGGTCCGCCAACAGTACGGCCGAAGCCCGAGGTTCCAATAGCAGCTGGACGTGGGCGCTTTCTTCGCGCGGCAAGGCCAATTGCATTGTCAGACGTTGAAATGTGAAGTCGAGGTAGTTGGCGTCCTTCAGGATGGGTTGATTCAGGGTCCGAGTTGGGGCCGCTGCTAGGAGAGATGTCACCCTGCTCCATCGGCAGGGAAACCTGTCGCTGGTTGACAATGCTCTGCGAAGAGTATAGCGGGAGCTCTGATGGCATGAAAGATTGTGTGAATGCTGTAGTAGTTGACTGAACCTGGCAAGAGAGATCTTCTGGTGAGCTGTTGTTACACAGGAGCTCAGTATATGGCTGGCTAACAAGACCACTAGAATCCGGGGACCAGTAACCATTGGAGTCGATCTCCATAACGGGAGCTGCAGTTGAAACAGTATGTGCATCTGCAGAGCCAACATTAACTCCAATCTGAGGAACACCGGTTGAAGCCCACTGCTGGAAATGACCGTTGGTTTCGGGCCGGGAAAAGGAGGGCTGGGCAGTGTTGTTGTGCATAGTAGTCATAGTGCCGGACATCTCCTGGCTGTCCTTTATAGGGGAACTAGGGATCATTTTGGCTGGCTCTGAGCTGGGGATTTCCACTTGCGCTTCAGTAGTGTGTCCAACAACCTCAAACTTGGGTTCTGGTTCCTCATCTGCAGGAGTTTGTAGCCCATGATCTTCTTGCTCACTACAACTTGAAGAGGCTCCACGAGTGTCTGTGGGAGTGGACATCGAGCTCTTTTGGTCCTGCTCTGACCTTTGTTGCTCATCAGAGCTCTCTGCGGATTGTTTGCTCTCAGCTTCCTCGGCTGCCATGGCTTTCTCTTTAGCTTGCATCTTCTCGAATTCTTCTTGTCGTTTCTGCTGCTTGGCCTTTGCTCTTCGGTTTTGGAACCAGTTCTATATCCAAGTTAGTACATAGCTTTTAACGGTACATTGGCGAGGCTATATCATACCGCAACTCTAGGTAAGGTTAAGCTGGTCTGCAGGGCCAATTGCCGTTTCGTATTGCTGTTGGGCTTTGGATGAGCTTGGAACTGTGACTCTAAGATCTCAACCTGCTCCTTCGTCAAACGGGGCCGTGACAGATTCTCCACGTATTCTTCATATTCCTCGATGGCACCGGTTGTGTAGAAGCCATGAATATCATTCTGGTGGTAAGGAATGTAGCATTGATCCATTGGCTGCTCATAGGGATGATGCGAGACAGGCATGCCATAACCCATGGGCTGGTCCATCGGCATCGCGTATTGGAACGGGGTCTGGAGGTAGTTCATGGTTGCCGGTTCCGGGATCGGTAGTCGGTGGGGAGTAGAACGTTGTGTTGGAAGGGCAGGCGTCCCTCCTGTTAAAATGAAAAGACAATAATACCAAAAACGATATATGAGAAAGGGAAAGAGATTGGAAAGTCGAGTGCTGTCGACGTGATGAGTTGATGTTGAATGAGAGTAATAGGTAGCTGTTCTGTAGCTAGATCCTGCAAGGGTGTTGGTGGTGGTGCGTTCAAACAGTGAATACCAGTAGTAAATAAGGAGGAGTTTTTAAAGAACGACGAGATGGAATCAGAGATAGAGATAAAAACAAAAATAAAAAAAAAATAAAGGACTGACGGTGATCTTAATACTAAAAGAAAGGTCGGATAATGAACGACGGGCTCCCACGCAGACGGCTGGCGGTCGAAGAACAACAGGTTGACGAGAGATGGGGCGACGAGGAGAGAAGAAGTAAGCCAGACCTCGCCGTCGGCGCAAGGGGGCGTTCAGCGGACAGCAGGGGCGGCTCCATCACACAAGCCGCGTACCAAGGTCTGGTGTATTGTAATAACGGTGCCTGGGCGGACGTGTAACATCAGGTACGGCTAAGAAGGGTGCCCCTTTTTCCGCCGAATGGCTGAGCAACCACAGGGAGCCCACCAATCCACCAGTCCGCACCCCGCTGGGAGGATCCACTTCATCACAGTTCTGCGCTGGGGCTTCTGCAGCATCAGAGCAAGCCTGTTGTGCCAAGCAGCTTTAGGGTCAGGGATCTGTTGACATAACCCCAGATAAACCTCGAAGGGCAAGTCCAAGGGACTCCGTTGATACCGCAGGAACAGCAAGGTAAAAGGCTCCAACGGATGGTTAGGCGAAAAGGTAAACGAGCCAGCCTAAAGTGGCAAGCGGATATCCCTGTTGGCCATCTTTTAGGTTACCCTCTTTTTGCGACTAAGATGCAGACTAACGGTGTTGAGCGTTAAAAAAGAGAGTCAGAGCAAACCCTGCTGACGATGACGGTAGTGCTTCGTATGCTATGGAGCTGTGACAAATACCTTTAGCCATGGGCGAGAAGGGACGGGAACGATGGCCGAGGTTTCTGTACGGAGTAAGGTATTATTGGCAACAGGCAACAAGTAACCCTTTCGTGTGATACGCAACCCTCTTAGGTCATGGATTGCTTCACCTCTCCACGCTAATATCGGGGGGAACCGATCGCCAAGGGTGACGAGAAATGCGAGGTAAAAAAGGGACTGAGAGGGAGGAAGCAGAGAAAAAAAAAAAAGGAACAAAAAAAGAGAGGGAGGGAGGGAAAAAGGAAAGAAAGAGAAAGGAAAAAAGAAAATGAAAAGGGAAGGAAAAAGAAAAAAACAAAGTTGGAACCCAGTTGAAAGGACGATGCCAGAGCGCAGATTTCCCTCCAAGACAAAAGTGATCGAGATAGCATCGTGCATTTGTATTGTGCAGATACAAAAGAGAAGATATGGAGGGTTCCGCTATTTGTCTTGGGGGAAAATCACTCTCTCGAATTGAAGCACAGAAAGTGTGCAGGGCATTTCTCAAAGAACACCAAGTTGCAGGCCCGGTCACACTTCGAATTCCGGGCTGTTCCTGCATTCAAAGTAAGCTCGTACGCCATCCACTTGGGAGCGTCTCCTGTCTGCGTATACCAGTGCCCCGTAACCTCCCTGAACCTGGATCTGGCCGGCTGTTCTTGACAGAGTCTCACAACGGGTCCAGTTGACCTTTGCTCTCCCACTCTCGTTCTCTGTCTGCCCTGGTGACTCTGCAAAAACCAAAGACGAGAGAGAAGAAGAAAAAAAGATGACTGATCTAAACCCACTCGCCTGCCTTGAGGGAGGGGACGCTTGGAACAGGCCTGGAGCCTGGCCACTCTCGCTGTTATTATTCTCCATTTCACGGTCTCTCTTCTTTTTTTTTTTTTTTTTTTTTCTCTCCTCGGTCCCCGTCGAGTGCTGTTTTATTTGGTGCAGCTCCCTCGCTTTTGAGCTGTCTCTTCTTGTCTGGGGCAAGTAATCCTGATGGGCCAGTTCCCTGCCAATTGGGCTACGGGAGGCCCCTTTCGACCCGTCGACTCCATCTCCAAGCCAGGGGCGGATTACTCCCGTGCGTTATTGGACAGGGAGATTTGCGCTTGTGGGACGATCGTTGGCAGGGTTGGTACCCATGAATTTGGGATTCCAAAAGTCTTGTTGCCTGTTGTGCTGGACACTGTGCCGTGTACGCTATGTACCCGCTGCAGGTTGGATATCGGACGAGTGGTGGTGCACCCGTCCTGGCCATCTTTTGCTTCTCCGCCCTGCGCATCTTGCTGCTGATGTCTGCTGCTGTTGGTGTTTTTGTTTCCTCGTCGTCGTTTTTGCTTCTTTCGTCGGTGTTTTTGCTTTTCCTAAAAGGGTGCATCATGTGATTACTGACTAATTAATTACATAAGCCGTACTGTCATATCAGGTACATGCGTCGTATTTTATACTCAAATACCAAACTTATTTTTGCCGGGTAATAATTCTATTTCGTTCCTTTGGGACACATCAGAAGTTATTTCGGACTTCGGGATTCTCAGACAGCAGCGGAAGATGATATCTCGCATTTTGCGCACCCAGCAACGCGAGAAGAGAGAACTCGCTGATGGTGGGAGCTGCATCCTAGGCGAGAGAATCTCTTGATTTCGTACCTCTCGAGTGGGTGTCCCGACTTTTGCCCCAAAGTTACACTCTGCGCAACGACACAATGGCGAACGCAACAGCAGCCTATCTCCCGGCATATGCAGGCTACATAAAAAAGAAACGGATAGGGATGAGGGAGAAAAAGAAACGATGCCTTCTTTGAGATCCTGCAACCAGAGAGCGATGCTCAGGGGCTTGTTCTCTTTTCTTACGCACCACTTCCTTCTCTCCATGGGAGCGGAAAACATGGAGGAGAATATGCGCAAGCTGTCGATCTCCATGTCTGCAGAAGGGCTTGCACCTATATACAAAAAAGATACCACGCATCCGTATACAGAGTAGTGTATATACATACCATCTGTCTCTTGCCATGCACCTTGATGGCTGATATTCAGCGCAGGACGATGATCAGAGAAGACGAGAGAAAGCCGAGGGTAGCGAATGGGGGCCTTTTCTTCAAGCCTCTTTCGCAACTGAAGAGCTATCGAGGCGTGCTAGATCGCCAAAACAGGGTATATCATGATATTATATACATGGCAGGTACCGCCATATGTGAATCCTGGGAACGTCAAGAGCTATGGATTACTCCCTTTCTCTGGATGGACGACACAGAATGCACACAGCAACAGCAACTAGACCTTTAGCAACTTGAAATTCTCCGGTGATGATCCGATCAACACACCAGAACCAAACTACCTCCCACACTCCCACACTCCCACACTTCCCACACTTTTATACGCCAAGCCATGTGAGTGATCAGCTTCACGGCACAAAACCTAGTTTGCATACTATTCATTTATGCTCCGCTGGGGAATAGATCGGGAAGACACTAGAAAACCACATCGATGGGATGTGACGAAATGGACCTCGCCAGTTCCTGCCCCTTGGGAAGTCTCATGCAGGTGTCACTTTGTCGGTCCTGTGGCTGTCGATCTCTTCTTTTTGCCATCTATACTGGAGAAGTGTATAACTACTCCGTATACTCCATACAGAGCACTAACAAGTTATGTGTGTGTGGAGCATTTCCGCAGTCGAAGAGATGAAGAGACGAAGAAGGGATCATAGCACACATTTCCCATCGCTATGCATGTGAGAAAAGTGGTGGCTGGCTTTAGAGTCACACGACGATGTGTCTGTAATGCAGGTGCAGGATTAGATGGGGCTACCTTTCCTCTCTCTCCTTGCTCACTCCCTGTCTATCATACAGAGAGTACTCCATACGTACGTACTTTTATGTATGTGAGTGCAATATAGATGACCTGCAGATATATGAGACACAGGGCAAAAGGTCGGACGTCTCAGCTCTGTTGTACCCTTTGCCACAGTAATTAAGGCGTACGCGGAATTCCATCACATCGGTTTTGCGTGACGAGGGAACGGACGCTAGCTAGCACGACTCTCAACTGCCTCTTGCTTTTTTATTTCTAGCACGATACAGACTGGCTCCGCATCACAGGCAACTTACCCCAAGCCTTAAAAAGACAAAATATATGCAGATACAGAGTAGTAGGGGAAGATGAGGTCTCGACCTCAAGGCGTGACGTATCCGGTATAGGCTTGTACACTGGGCAACATGATTTAGGCACTCTATTCTATCCTAGTCTCTTAGTTCAAATTCGGGCGTGCATGACACCTTTCCCAAGAACCGCATAGCCTTAGTGCAAGAAAACTAGTCTATCAAAACGGCGTGAATAAAAAAACAAAGTGTTGATCTCACTAACAAGCAACAAACACTGGGAGAGCCAACGCACGACAGATGTTCGTATCAGCCAAGCTAGAGGGTGTGAAGGAAGTTATGTCAGTCGTTGGTACCTGGTCATCGATCATAACCCTATCTCCAGGACCCCTGTCGAAGCGGCTAAGCGCTATTGAAGTGTATCCCAGACTTCTATCTCAACCTTGCCATCGGCGAACTTCTTGAGTGAGGCACTGTCAAGATCTTTGATGATCCAATCCGCCCCAGCCTCCTTCAGCTCTTCGACCACATGTGTTGTGGCGAGCGCGAGAACCTTAAACCCAGCGGCCTTTCCAGCGCGGACACCGGATGGAGCGTCTTCAATCACGAGCATCGAATCACTATGTTCCAAGCCAAGCCGAGAACGACCTAGTAGGTAACAGGAAGGATCTGGTTTGCCAACCTGCACATCCTCTGCAACAACGAGGTACTTTGGGTGTGCTAGCTGCAGGACGCCGAGCCAGCCGGTAATCAACGCATTGCTGCCAGACGTCACGACCGCCCACGGCGCTCCGGCCTCTTCTAACGAGGTGAGGATCCGTCGAGCGCCGGGTATCTCAGTGGCATCGTTACCAAGATCTTTTGGGATTCGTCCTTCAATCATGCTAACGTCTGTGAATTACGCCATAGTCAGATACTGACTTTCCGTGTTCTACCGATTTTCTTCTTCTTCCACCCCCTCTTTTCCGCTCCCCCACGGGGGTATCAAATGGGCGGGAAGGCTGCGGATATGTACTGGTGTGAAGACTCACATTCCCAAGTTGCCTTTTCAGGCGCAAGAATCTTAAGCATGTCAATGCTTCTTCTGCCGTGAGAGGTTTGCAAGATCACTTTCGGGTCAACTCCGATCTCTTCTCCTATTCTTCCAGACCATAGTCTTAGATAAGGGAACGATCAAATGGAACAATGCCTATGCAATGTTGGGGGTAATGATAAGGCGTGCGTTTATCCCTCATGAAGTGCGGGATGTGGCAGCGCTAGACTCACATATGCCAATGTTTCACAACCGCTAAAACCGCATGATTAGCTTGGGGGAAATGTACATTTGACGTGAGGGGAAGGACTGCATGATGCAAAGGCGGCTCACCGGCAGTAGAATCGACAATTGTTCCATCGAAGTCGAAGAGCAATCCATCGAAGGTAAGTGATATGCGAGGACCGCTGAACGACCCCGTTGAGCCCATCCCGACTCCCCAAAGATTAGAAGTAAGTGTTCTTGTTCAATTAGGCTTTTCAAAACGGGTTAATGTAACGAAAGTGCAGTTTAAACAAGGTGAGCCTGGATAATTTTCTTGCAATTCTCCCTCTCTATTTCGACTTTGCCAGTTTGTCTCTTTCTCCCCGCCATCGGGGAAGACTTTTATATATAAAAATCCCACTCTGCATTGCTCTCTCCTCTGATTGGTCAAGATGATGACTCAGCAAGATAATAACGGCTTAGTCATGATCTTATCTTATCGACATCGCCAAGACTTTCTAATCAGCAAAATCTTGGCAAGCTTTGACCCACATTAAAATATTTTTTTATCTTTTTTTATCTTTCTCTGCGGTGAAAAGAAGAGGAAGAGAAGAAGAAGAAGAAGAGAAGAACTCGAGCTAGTCCTGTAGGAAGATATAGACAGTATGGTAAAGCTAGGTGAGTACACAGCCCCCGCGACAGATGTATCCTGCGCTCCGTTTTCTCATTGTGTGTTTAGGGAAGTCGTCAAAGCGGACGCCAGTTCGGCTACGGCATAAGATTGAAAAAGCCAGTGCCGCAAAGCAGAGAAAAGACCGAAAGCTCGCCAAAAAGGTTCGCGATTCTCATTGAATAAGTCTTTGGTCAATTACGGCCAAGCTTCGGGGATATGATGCTAACTTGGTGGATGTCAATCAGAATCCTCAATGGCGCTCAAAACTCAAGAAGGATCCTGGCATTCCGAATTTATTCCCATATAAAGATAGACTGCTACAGGAGATCGAAGAGAAGAGGAGGTTAAAGGCTGAAGAAGCACAGAAATTGCGCGAGGAGGCGAAGCTACGACGCCAGGCACACAATGCAGAGGAAGCTGGAGATATTGATATAGCGGAGAATGCTGATCTTATCGACGGAGAGGAAGACGACCTGATAGACAGTGACGACGATGATATGGAGATTGAAGGAGAGGAGTCCAACCCTATGGCTGCACTTTTAGCCTCTGCAAAGGCTCGCGCAGCTGAGTATGAGGATCAGCACGGAGACGAGGACATGGTGGATGAAGAGGAAGACGGTGGGGTGACGTTTGAAGACACGGTGATACCCACGACAAAAGAAAGCTCACGTCGAGCATTCGATAAAGCCTTCAAGGAAGTTATTGACAGAGCGGATGTGATACTTTATGTTCTTGATGCTCGAGACCCCGAGGGAACTCGGTCAAAGGAGGTGGAGCGCGAGATCATGGCTGCAGACCACGGGTCGAAACGTCTAATCCTCATTCTAAACAAGATTGACCTTGTTCCGCCGCCAGTATTGAAAGGATGGCTGGTATACTTACGGCGCTATTTCCCTACACTCCCCCTTCGAGCGTCCTCTGGAGCTCCCAACGCGCACACTTTTGACCACAAACAGTTGACGGTCAAGGGGACCTCCGAGACGCTCTTCAAGGCCCTGAAGGCATACGCACATGACAAGCAGCTAAAACGGGCCGTATCAGTTGGCGTGATTGGGTATCCTAACGTGGGAAAGTCGTCAGTGATCAACTCGCTGACCAGCCGTGTCACCAGAGGCAATGCTAACGTCTGCCCTGTTGGCGCGGAGGCTGGAGTTACTACAAGCCTTCGCGAAGTCAAACTGGACAGCAAGCTGAAGGTCATCGACTCACCTGGAATAGTCTTCCCCAATGCCGAAAATCCCAAGTCATCTGAGTCTCGAAAAATAAAGGAGCAAGCTCGGCTCATCCTTCTCAATGCTATACCCCCCAAGCAGATTTCCGACCCTGTGCCAGCCGTGACACTCCTGCTCAAGAGGCTCTCTGCATCTGAAGGCCTACTTTCAAAGATGCTTGACTTCTACGGCATCCCTCCGCTGTTCCCAACAAACGGGGACAAGACGACCGACTTTCTGATCCAAGTTGCCCGCAGGAGAGGCAGACTAGGCAGAGGAGGCACGCCCAACATCAACAGCGCAGCCACGACGGTCATCACTGACTGGAGAGATGGGCGCATCCAGGGCTGGCTTGAGGCACCTGCCTTGCCCGTCTCTACCGCCGTAGAAAGCGATGCTGTAGGGGAAGCCAGCGGGCCAGCTGCTGATACAAAGCAGATAGTGACCGAGTGGGCGAAGGAGTTCAAGCTCGAGGGTCTATGGGGAGACGATGCCGTTCCAGGGGACAATGATGAGCAGATGAAAGAGTAGATGTGTTTTATTTTTCTTCTTCTTCTTCTTCTTCTTCTTCTTCTTCATGGGTCTCTTATACACGGCGCAATAGGGTCTTAGTAGTAGCTTACGCAGAAATGATAATTCCCCCTTCGCGGCTTACAAAAGAACTGCCGTGGCTATTTTCTTAAGCAGTCAAAGTCTTCTCTTAACACGTACATATCTTGTATTATCTCTCCCTTGTATACGCATGAATAATAGACGTTTGATAGACGCTGCAGCTCCAGCAAGTCGAGCTTCTCCAAGCGTTGGCAGAGCCGAAAAATTATCCCAACCTTGGAACTTTTTGCTCGCAAGTTGACATCCCGCCATAACTAGCCATCGTACACCAATCGCATAAAGACAACCGGCATACCTTACGACTAACACGGGGGATACTGCTTGGATTCAAGGTATTTTGCATCTTCTTCGGCCCTGTGTATGTTCGTGGTGAGCTGTAGCTAACTCGATTCCAGCTTCGTCTGCTCGAACTTGCCCGCGCCCGGGGAAAGAGACCAATCCACAACCTCCATCAGCAACGCCAACGACGGGAGAGAGAGAGAGAGAGAGAGACACCGGCCTTGCTGGCTCCGTAACCTATTCGATTGAATACAGTGATAGCCGCTGTGCTGCCCTTTTTTCACAATGTCTACAAACGAGGCGGGAGAACCAAACGGCAGAGATCCAATAAATACCCAAGGCGAGACAGATGGTGGTGATAATGCGCCAGGCTCTGAAGGCACAGAGACGGGACTAGGTGTTGATGTGAGCTATATTTGCTTCCTTTATATGTGGCTTTTGGCATTTCCTCTGCCTCTGGCACTGCCGTGGTGCTCTCTGGAGGGAGGGGGATGGCACTTCTGGGGAGCTGTCCTACCAGTGTCCGGACTCCCAGCAGCCATGCCTACAAAGACTCTGAATGATCATGAGCTGACAAGGAGAGACAACACTATGTGTCTGCTTTGTTTTAGGATATTCTACTCCCTCGAAGTGTTATAATGCGGCTGGCAAAGGACATGCTGCCACCCGGTACTGGAGTCCAGCGTGACGCGGTCACGGCTATACTAAAAGCTGCAACAGTATTCGTCTCGTACATATCTTCACAGTAAGTTGGCCAGACGCCCGTGGTCTCTTGTTCTCCATATCAATAATAGCTAATGGCATATTGGGTGTACAGTGCAAATGACATGACGGACAAGAAGACGTTGACACCACAGGATGTGCTTGCAGCATTGACAGAGGTAGAGCTCGGTGACTTCCGGCCACATCTAGAGCAACAGCTCAAGGCCTACACGGCTCTCATGAACAACAAACGCGAGTCAAAGAAGAAAGGAAAGTCAGGCAAGGATGGCAGCGGCGGACAGGATGATGACCAGCCGGGAAGCAAACGCCTCAAGCGAGACGGCGATGACAAGAAGAAGGCAGCGGCATCGGGCTCTGGCACGTCGTCCACGGCCGGTGCAACAGCACGGGAAACCGGCAGCCGGAACCCAGGAGAGGCGCCGGAGGACGACGATGACACCGAGCCGATGGACGACACCAACCTCAGCAACGAGGAGGACGAGGAGGAGGAAGACGAGCTGGCCGAGGACGAGACAGAGTCTCAGGGCGAGCAGGAAGAAGACACGATGGACCGGATAGAGGACAGCGACTCGGCGCAGAGACGGGCAGCCGCCGCCGGGGACTCTGGCGACAGCGACAGCGACTGAGTGAAGGTAGAGAGGATAACTAGATAGACCAGCTGCGTCTCCATTGGCAGCATCTACGCAGCTAGTTCTCTGTTCAAATACAAGCATCAAGCGTTCCCCCGTAGCCGTCGAGCGTAGCCTCCCGCCGCCGTCCCCCTTCCCTTCCCTTCCCCCTGTCCCCTCCCCGTCAAGCCTGGCTTGTTGTTTGTTTTGGTTGCGTTTCTGCGCTAGAGAGGAAAATCTGCTGGCGTTCGCCATCGAAACCCCGTCATCGACTTTTTCTTCTACACAACAACACACACGCACACCAACAACCGACAACAACCACCGCCATCGCCATCTCCCGGCGACAGCAATCTCCCCCTACGACTCTCTGCCGGCCCCATCTTCTCCAATGGCGATGGTTCCGCTATAAAACGACCAGTTGGCACGCGTTAGACACGGCTTTGGCGCCTCCTCTACCTCCTCCGCACCGCAGCTTCGCCTCCGACCCTGCACCGCACCGCACAGCGCTCGCGTCTTCGCGCCCACGATGGACTTTGAGCTCTCCGACACCTCTTCAGAGCTCAGCTCGCTCCCGTCGACTCCTCCGTCAGAAGAGAGCCTCTATCCCTCTCCGCCGGAGTCCCAGACCTGCCAGGCCCAGCCCGCTGCCGCGTCGAAGGCCGCCGGGACGGTGGAATCTGCGCCGGTACGCAAGAAGCGGAAGATCGAGCCGAAGCCCAGAATCACCCGATATCTCGACCTCACGTACCCGGACAAGCAAGTCTGCCCGGGCCAGGAAGAGCAGCTTAAGTTACTGCTGCGGACGCTGCGTGAGCACCGCAAGATCGTGGTGGTGGCGGGCGCTGGCATCTCAGTCTCTGCTGGAAGTAGGTTTTTTCCTCTTGTAGACTCCCTCCTCCCCCTTATCCAAAGCTGGGCTGACCGTGGGGGAATCAAACACCTGCAGTTCCCGATTTTCGGTCGTCTCACGGCCTCTTTAGCACGCTGAAAAAGGACCACAAGCTGAAAGCGTCGGGGAAGCAGCTGTTCGACGCATCGGTTGTCTATCAGGATGAATCTATGATCTCTTCGTTCCATGATATGGTGCGGACGCTGTCGAAGCTTTCCGCATCTGCAAAGCCTACTGCATTCCACCATCTGCTTGCTCGTCTGGCACACGAAGGCCGGCTTCTACGCTTGTATACCCAGAATGTCGACGGGATCGAAGCCTCCCTGCCGCCGCTGCAGACCAAAGTGCCCCTCGAGGTAAAGGGCCCTTGGCCAACCACCATTCAACTCCACGGCGGCCTACACACCATGGTCTGCCAGAAATGTAGCAAAGCTTCCAGCTTTGAACCAGATTTGTTCAAGGGGCCTGACCCTCCTCTCTGTGGAGAGTGTGAGAAGAATGAGGAAATTAGAAGTGTTGGTGGCCAGCGGAGCCGTGGTATCGGCAAATTACGGCCTCGTATGGTGCTATATAACGAGTACAATCCAGACGAGGAGGCTATAGGTTCCGTGGTTAGTGCTGATCTACGCGCCAGGCCCGATGCGCTTGTGGTGGTCGGTACCAGCCTCAAGATTCCCGGCGTACGACGCATTGTCAAGGAAATGTGCCGTGTCGTGAGAGGCAGGAGAAACGGGACCACCGTTTGGATCAACCACGACCCGCTCCCTTCTGGCAAGGAGTTTGAAGATTGCTGGGATCTGGCCATCAAGGGTGACTGTGACAAGGTTGCACTCCATGCTGGCCTCAAGAGATGGGACGACGATGACCGCGCCTTCAACGAGTGCACTGAAGAAGAGTTTGACCGCGCCAAGTCAGGGAATACCGAAATATCCGTCGTCATCACGCCTCAGAAACCTGTCAAGTTCACCGAGTTTACAAACGGCATGCCTACGCCATCTTCCAGTTCTGAGGACTCGGTCAACCCCGGCAAACGGTCACAGAGTCCCACGCCCAGCGCTCCTCCCAAGCCAAGGGGCGTCAACACCAAGATTATCAAAAAGTCCAGCCAGCCACGCAAACCCAGGGCGAAGAAGACAAAGCCTGCAGATGCTTCTAACAAGACTATTCCAATCAACAAGGCGTTCCCGAGCAGGAAGCCTACCGCTGCCAAAGAATCTAAGGTGGTAAAAGAGGTGACCCTTTGCAAGATCGAAGATGTCCTGAACCCGATTCCTCCTGAATCTGCTCGAAGCAACGGCCCAGCGCCCCTGGAGCTAGAGACGAAAAAAGAGAGTAATGTTGTTCACACCTAAGCAGTGTCTCTCTCTCTCTCTCTACTTACTGATACTTAATTTGGCAACCCCTAAACGGCCACTTCTCTCCCAATTTCAACCCCGTCGTCCACATGGATGAATAAGATCTCTAATTAACGGCTTCATCTCTTCGGTGCCCACCTTTTCTTGAGCGAATCCTGCAGCAATACGAGATACCCTGTGATATGTTGCTGGCGGGCGGGTGTGTACTACTACTATCTGGCGCGCTTCCTTTTTTTTGTGCCCCTTCTCTTCATTTCTTCTTCGCCTCCCAGGCTACTCATTTTCCTCTTGCTGGGACTGGGCCTTATTTCTTACCCATATATTCATATTTATGAGACCTCATGGAGTCGGCGTTGCGGCAGACATGATTGTAATAGAGCCAAAGAGAGCTGTTATACAAATCATACATCATTCGTTCTTTAAATGGAAGCAATCCATCAGCTATTAAATATTCCAATAAAACCTTGCAAGTCTGTCACCCGTATGAGCACATCCAGTAGTGAATTCGTAATATCCCGTAGTTGTAAATTAATTGATCAATTGATTCATCGTCGCCGGCGTTGTGCTGCTGGTTTGGCTATTTTTATCTTTGGCTGCTGGCGGTTTTTTCTTCTGGCGCGAAAGAACGAAACCACAAACAAAACGTCACATCGACCTGAGCAACCAGCAGCTCTACAACAAACAGCCGGAAACATAATGATTATACCATAAACCGCATCAAGCTGATGATTTACTGTCCTGAAGAGGCTGAGATAAAATGGAAGAGACATTGGATGACCTCTTCGGCGACTCGGGCGGCCTGGACCTGAGCTTGTCGGCGCCTGTGCCGCCGAAGGCACTCCCTGCTCGCATTGATGAGCTTCGGATCCTAGGATGCTGCCAGTATGTACAGATTGCTTCTAGGACTTGAATTTCACTCTGCTGCCACTTGATGTTATGCCAAAAATGACTCCTCGCTGACCGGGTTCGAAAGGAAAATCGCCTGGTCCAGGACTGGCGCAATCGCCTACATCGCCCCAGACGGATCAAAGGCATTTCTACGGAATCTCAACTGCAGCCCTGAGGACGGCAAATGGAGTCTGAGTGATGGAGACCACGAGCACCCCATTGCTGAAGCACAGACAGGCCATACCCTGGTTCATCTTGCGTGGAATGAGCCTGGGGCCGACCTGGCTGTTGTCGACTCCTGCGGTCGAATATCGATCATTGGAATGTCGATTGGCCTCAATGTTCTGATCCAGTCGCGCCCACCAGCCTTGGACCCTGATGACGATGGGAATCAGCCTGTCGGACTCATGTGGCTTGCCTTGAACCGCTCGGTGCGTATCCTGCTGCGTCATTACTGGTCTTTTTCGTGGGTGACTTTTTTCTTTGCTGACCTACTTCTAAAGGTGCATACATTTAGCCACGCTGGTAGGGCAAGTGGTCGATGGGCCTATGTTAGATACCCGCGCCGGCCAATGGGGCCATTTCACCCTTTGCATAAGCTGGCTTTGTTTGTCGTTACGAGATCTGGCAAGTTGAAATTGCTTTATCAAAACCAAGAATCTAAATGGGGGGATATGGTGATCGAGCTACAGAACACAGGTTATACCGACGATGTTCTAACGCATGCATCCATGACCCCGGTAGATGGTAAGATATATGCTCGGTAGTCGCTACGCACTGTCTTATGAACTGTCCATCTAACATATTTTCAAGGTGGAGGAATTATGATCGTCACATACTCAGCGAGAAATGAACTACGGCTCTATCGTGCCATGCTCAAATGGGAAGGCACACCAGTTGACTCCAACACTCAACGACCAAACAATTCCATTGCGGTGCCCAGTGTGCAGTTGGCTCACATCGAGGTTGAGGTTCCAAATGTTGTACCATCACCGTCAACCTATGTCATAGGGAACGAAGACAACATCACCAACAATGCAAATGGACTATTTGCACTTACACACCTGCAAGTAGTGGCCTGTCCGGTGGATG
The DNA here is from genome assembly GCA_003664465.1 of Trichophyton mentagrophytes. Lineage (NCBI taxonomy): Eukaryota > Fungi > Ascomycota > Eurotiomycetes > Onygenales > Arthrodermataceae > Trichophyton > Trichophyton mentagrophytes. The sequence continues at coordinate 96,870 of QQSR01000026.1, read as the reverse complement.
CTCCCGGTGGACAAACCGCACCAATGATACTAGCCGTGTTTTCCTGCCCATTGCACAATGTCCACGGGCGGTCTCACCTACAGCATCCCAGTGTCATTGCTAGATGGGAGCTTCGTTCGGTCAACCAAAATCTTCACAAGAGTTTCGATAGTATAGTATCGAAACAGCCTCGAAATCCACTCCTGGTAGGTCTATGCGCGTATTCCAGTTGCCTATTGATCCAACTGACAATTGCATTCCCTTTCAGCCAAGTACCGAGTTGAATAGACAGGCAGATACATATTTTGACAGACATATAGTTTCCATTGACTACATGGAGACAGGAAATATCTTTGCTATCACCACTGATGATGGCAATATAGCATTTTATGACGCAAAGGGTTTTACTCCTTTATCTGGCGTTGAGGATATCGAAACTGTTACAAGTCTGCCACAATCTGGCTTTACCTTCCCTGCTGCAATTTCTCCGAGTATGTTATAGCTTCCCTTAGTTGATCTCATGTTTGGATGGTATTACTAACATCAATGCAAGGTGTTCATATTTCATTTTCACCAAGTGGCTGCATTGCAGCATCCCTTGATGAAAAATCACATGTCCAGATGCGTGTGATGGAGCATTCTTTTGGTCATGAGCAAGACGGCTTGTTTAACGATGGTGCGTGCTGCATAGAATACCCGAAAGGCATTACCTAGAAGCTAATGAGGTTGAAGGGAAATTCATGAGTGCACTGGCTGCTCTTACCATGGCTTATTGCAGAGCTTGCAGCAGCGACAGTAATAATGATGATATACTAATGATTGTTATACAGCAGCTCAACCAAGGTAGGCCCTGCATATCTACTCGCCTTCTGGAACGCATTGCTAACTTCAAGAACTATAGATTCTCACAAGAAGTTCATAGATGAAGTATATCGAGCTTTGTCGATGAACGTTACTGTCGAGCAAGACAAGCTCATGAATAACCCATATATCCTGAAATGCTTCAGTATGCAGGCTGCACTTGGGTTTAAGAACCGACTTGAGCGCCGTAGCCTTGCAGCTGCTGTTCCATGGCTGACTCTGCAGCTTCGACAAATATCCATCCTACTCACCTATATACTACATTTCAACAAAGCCGGTTCTGATGTTGAGTGTTATGATCCTGGTACGTTTGATGGCAAGCTCCATGATTACAGACGTAGGTACTAATTAAAGAATAGAAACACTACGGATAACACTGGGAAACGTTAAATGGGCTCTCGACCTGGCTAAATACATTGTTGATGACCTATTCGAGATTTCTGATAATCTAAACAGCCACTCTAGCAGCCAAGATTCAGGGTCATCATCAGGTAAGTAAACTGCTGCCGATCCATGTTATACAGTACTCTGACGCAGGCCTCGTTCTAAGGAAAATTATATGAATCACTCTCGACAATCCTCATTATCTCAAGCATCCCACGCTCATTCCTCAGATATATATGCCGCGGTCTCCGTGGTCTCACCAGCGGATTCAGGAATGCAATGAACCTGAGCAATGAATCCTACCAAATCTATTCTCAGATAGTGACAGTGATCACAGAATCTGCTTTGAAAGTGGATGTATATGAGAAGCTTCTTGCAAGTGTTGAATCTGACGTTAAGCACGCCTATCAAAACGCGGGTTTCAACAATGCAGACCGCGCAGCTCCTGAACGAGACCTGCTTATCAATGGCAGTATACCACCCGTTTTACAGCCTGCAGTGACTGCAATCCTTACCAAGACGGTTCCTATGATACGGAATGAAGCCAACCCGATGTATTTGTTTTTACAAGACTACAGCTGGCTGGGTGTTGGCGATGACAAGAGAGCAGACCTATTCAGACACAAGTACGAGATCGACATTCTTCGAAAAGTGCTTATACCTCTAGATGAATCCAGGGGTGCTGTCCGGCCAAGCAGAAGGTGTGTTCGATGCTGTGCGATATCAGAGGAAATTCCACCGAAATCTGTGGCAGCCGTGAAGATGCTGATGAGAACTGCTGTTCTCCGAGCCTGTACTTGTGGTGGAATGTGGTCTATGAGCAATGCTAGCAACCTAAGAGGCTCTACTACCCTGCCAGGATGGAGACAGCCGGGGTAATCATGTACGATCTAGGACGACCTTTTTTTAACATTTATTATCCCTTACGGGTATCGTTTACAGGTATCATTGGCGCGGTTAGTTAATTCCTTTCGTCAATACCAGCTTAATCAATGGGTTAGGGCCCGATAATAGCACCTCTTTTTGCCATTTCCTGAATAGTAGATGATCCTATCAAAGCCTATTGGCACCTAATATGAACCACGTCCGAGTAGCCAGTTCGCCCATGTAAGAAAAGCGTGCACCTTCTCAGCAATATTAAATCGAGCAGTACGTCGAAGGGAAGGAACCATTGGAAGAGCTGAAGTTCAATGAATTATTTTTCCATTTTCATAATTGCCGCGTCATTGCATCTTCTATTGATACATCCACAGCTATTCATAAAAGACGCAGCAAGCTCAACCGGAGAGGAAAATGCGCCGCTTTTTGAAACTTTGAACCAGAGGGAAATAAGGAAACGTTTATGCCTGAGATCGAAGCGCTGTTAGTATCTTCATTGCTCTCCGTTCACTTATTGTCAACGATCGTCGTATGCGGTAGGACGTACCTTGACAGCATATTTCCTCTGAGGGAAGTGCATCTCCTTCTTCTTTTGCTTCTCGGTCTTGAGGGAGGCCTGGTGTGCGGTGAGTCGTCGTCGGATGGCGCGGGTCTTCTTTGCTCTGAGATCAAGTGGGAGGTATTTCTTGTTCTTGTAGAAGAGGCGGAGTTGTGAGCGCTGGTTGGCGTTGATGACTGTGAGGACCTTTGCAATGGACTTGCGGAGATCGTGACTATTCAATTCAAAAAAATCATCCATGTCAGCCTGTCGTCCTAGAGTCTGAATCGCGATCCCATGTTCTTCCAGAATTTCTCCTCCGGTGTATTGCTTTCTTTCCCGCTCCTTTCGTTGCCGGACTCAAAATTTCCCCTCAAAAGTAAAAATTATCTGCAAGGACTGGACGTAAAATCATACATTCTGGTGAGTTTCGAAGAGGAACCTCCAGCGATCTTCTGGACACGGAGCTGGCCCAACTCAGTCTTCAGCTCATCGAGCTGCTTGGTGAGGTCGTCTTTGCTCTTGTTCCAGAGCTGGCCGGTCTTGACTTTGGCGGACGACTAAATGGAAAAAGCAGAGGTCAGCACTGGTGCTTCAATTCGCAATAGGATACCCTTCTTTTCGCCGTGTTCGAACATACCATGGTGACTGGTTGAGATGTTGTCGATGTTGATGCCGACCTTGAAGAAGCTGAATGTCGAAGTTTCTCGTCGTGAAATGTCGAACTTGTGGGACTTTAGGGCTTTTTTCCCTTTTCGCGATCCTCTAAGCGGGCTTATGTAAACAATCACGTGGATATATTTGCCAAGATATGATTAGGTCATCTTTTGGCGATCGAAGATGGAGATGAAGACGGCGAAGAAGATACGACAAACTAGCAGCGACCAGACAACCAGTGTGCAGAAGACGGCATACGATATGTGACTGTTGGATGACAGCAGGTCTAACTTGATATACAATATCGTCTGGGAGACACCATGACGACCTCGACTGGGACGGGGTGGGCACAGCTCCGGCAACAGGCTCGGTCTCTTGAGACTCAGGTATGTTAGTTATATCATAGGCAACACCATATATATACGTTGGCACTGGCTAATGCTATATGATTTAGACAGAGTCTCTATTCCATTCGTACGCCCAGTATGCCTCCATGAGCCAGCTCCCGTCAAAACCATCGGAGGATGAGAATAGGCTGGAAGCCCAGATACAAGATATTCTGAGCAGGGTACGTCAGATATCCCGCGCCGCTTTTCTGATTGACCGTGGACTAATTATACTTGCGCCGTTCTAGCGAGAAACCCTTATATCACAGCTCTCCCGCTTGCTCGACTCCGAGTCCGCCTTGACTGCCTCTGCATTGAAACAGAACAACCTTTCCCGCCACCGGGAAGTCCTCCTTGAACACCGCCAGGAACTCAAGCGCCTAAAGGCGACTATATCAGATACTCGAGACCGTGTGAATCTGCTTTCGAATGTTCGATCAGACATAGATGCATACCGGGCATCTAACCCTGTTGGAGCAGAGGCTGACTACATGCTCGAGGAGAGAGGGCGGCTCGACAATAGTCACAACATGATGGACAGTGTCCTGAGCCAAGCTTACGCCGTCAATGAGAGCTTTGGGTTTCAGCGAGAAACTTTAGCCAGCATCAATCGTCGCATTGTTGGTGCGGCCAGCCAGATACCCGGTGTCAATAATCTCATCAACAAGATCAGTGCCAAGAGAAGACGGGACGGGATTATCTTAGGCACTTTTATCGGAATCTGTTGTTTAATGGTGTTTTTCTTCAGGTGATTTGACCGCCATACCTCAGCCTGTGTATAATTTGGTGCGGCGTGCGGCGTTTCCAGGACATGAGTTTAGCAGGCGTTGAGATTTGGTATGATATGATATGCTTTTTTTGCGCTTTGTCTCCTATTTTTGATGTCCCAAATTTCCGCTGCTATACACGGTGGCTAATGTCTATATACAATATCGTACAATATCCTAAAATGAAATGTTCGCTTTAAGCCGTCTGAGCGGCTTTTTGTATCTCTGTTGCTGAGATGATCCTCGGTATTTCCTGGCTTGCGCGCTTTTCACTCACCAGCTTTTGCAAGCCCCTGTTCAAGGATTCTAACTCCTCTGCCCCGGCGATACTACTTCCAGCCCATCTGATCTTACAATTCTCATCCAGCAGATAAACATAACCAACTTTCCCGTTAAGCATTCCTATTTGATCTTTCAGGTAGTTCGTAAACCCCTTCCTGACCAAAAAGTACCGCCCATGTTGCTCACTTGGCATTTTTCGTCGCATACTGCCCATGAATAACCGTACAAGGAGTGCTTTGAGCCAGTTGTCTTCATTGTTAATATCAACCTTCTGGACTAAGGGGCCCGCATCGGCGATTATCTTCTGTAGTTCTGGGTTTTCCTTTTCACCAACGAACGTTACTGTTTGGCTCTCCGCCCACAGGCTAGCAAACACTCGAACAAGGGATATCTTGCCGCGAAGAACTGGTGTCGTATGCTGCATTGGGTTGGATCGTAAAAGAGTTCGGCCAAACAGGTTGGGAAAATATAGGGAAAAATCCTCTTTAAATAATCGGGGGTTGCAGATGAATACCTTTCCGCTGTGGTAGTTCATTCGGTGCCATTCCCGGTAGTATGGTTTGCTATATTCTTTTATCCTGTACTTGGTCAGCGTATAAACTCCTGAAAATTATATTTGAAAATGTTTCCTCCCTTACAGTTCTGACTGCCGTTGTTGGTATTTCTCCTTGTCCACAAGGTCTCCTCCACGCTGTCGCAATGTTCTTGTGTCAACACCGGTATTCTGGCCCTCTTCGGGAGCATACGGTAACCCTAGCGGTCGTTTTAAGGGCTTTGGTGTGAATTGTTTCACCTCGTGCTTGTTCAAGGCCACGGGGTTCTGTTCAATGGCTGGTGGAATATTTAACTGTCGGGGTTGCGGCTGTGGTTGCCGTTGTGTCTGCTGTTGCCGCCATTGGTTTGACGAGCTGAATTGACGGTAGGATGAGAGACTCTTGGTGCTATAGCAGCCCCGGCGAAGCAAGCCGATCTCAAATAGCGAGGATACTGCCTGGTGTCGGCCCATTTCGATAGAAGCGAGATGATCTAGATGCTTTCAGTTAGACTGAACAATCCTGCGTTCGAGAAGAGCTTTGGGACTTACAACGACCGTCTGAGAAATAATCAAATAAGAAGCACTCTCCTCACTACATCCACGGCTGCTTCTTTGCTCACTTGTTTGCTCTGCTGGTTATGTATGCGCCTTGTAGCAAACCTTGAAGCTCAACGGCCGCGAGTCGCCCGGGCACAGAGTCATCACGTGATTGGCTAACGGTGTATCAAACAGCCGAGTCGATCTTGCTGCCTGGAACCACGGTTCACGGTTGGGGCAAGGGGGCCTAGCGAGAGAGAAATATATTTAAAGCCGCAGCAGTCATTTATTTGATCGGGCAACATGGCACCCCTATATATCTATAGCCATGGACAAGGAAACTTTCTGTGGAGAGCTTTACGCTTCAAATAAGGAGGATCAGGATGATGATTGTATTCTATCTACGTTACGAAACCGCCGTCGAAGAGAAGTTATCAACAGTATCAAGGACCCGAATGCGATCTCAGAGAAAGCATTACCACAGGAAGCCTCTGAAAGAGAGACGGTGGGGGTACCGGGCCTTGATCATTCAATAAAGCCTAATAAGAAGCCGAAGTTGGCTAGGGATGGCAGGCGAAAGAAGACCCAGGAATCCTTTAATACTGTGAACGACCATCCTTCGGTTCTCAATGGCCTTGTACTTTGTAGGTCAAACAGTAAAATCACCACGGGAATGTAAGCTGGAAGAGAATGCTAATCAGCTCGCAGATTTTATACCTAATGATGACATATCACAGGCTAGACGAATTCGCATTTCAAGGGTCCTTGAGTTTGGCGCAACCCGTGCGACAAAGTTCGATGCCTCCGTCACACATATAGTTGCGGAAAGGAGGCTTAATTACGAGGACGTGGTTGAGTATCTCCAAGTGACCTCTATCCCAGTAAGCCTCCCGGGTGGAACCATGGCAATCCTTGATTACCTGACGATTTTGTCTAGGCCAATATTATCCTGGTAAATGAGAACTATCCATCAGAATGTATCATGAACCGGAGAATATTGGATGCTTCTAGCCCTCGCTTCCAAATTAAACGGAAGTTGCTGCTTGAGCCACAGGTAATACCTGGCGGTGAACGACATGATTGCATTTCTACAAATTCTAGTCGAGGTATCGACTCCAAAGGGGCTGCCGACAAGTCCACTAAAAACACGGTTCCAGTACCCCGAGGGCATCTTACCGATTTTCCGGCCAAAGATACGGCTGACCAGGATGGTATACAAGCATCTGAGCCGGATCACCTAGATATAGCAATTAGACATGTGAAAGATATAGCTGCTCTCGTGAGTCAAGATGTCCGCTAAAATGGCCCAATTGATCAACTAACATATAGTCAGCCCCTGGATTCCTCTGATGAGGAAGATAATGGAATTGTCCCTGGAGAATTTCAATCTGGTCTCACAACAGACTGTCCTGCATGGCAGAAATCATTTACTTGCATGAACAAAATGGATGGCAAAGATCGTGCGGATAATCCCAACTCTCGCACAATCGAGGTCCTGCAACAAATGCTTAGCTACTATGAACGAACTGCCGACCAATGGCGGTGTCTTGCATATCGGCGTGCAATCGCTGCTCTACGCAGGGAACGTAATAAAGTAGTGACAAAAAGCCAGGCCTTGAAGATAAAAGGAATAGGTGAACGCCTGGCGGCCAAGATCGAGGAAATTGCATGGACCAATAGGCTCCGGCGGCTAGAGCAAGCGAATATGGAGCCAAGAGATGCTCTGCTCTCCCAATTTCTTAACATATACGGTGTTGGATACCAACAAGCTTCCAAATGGGTCGCACAGGGGTATAAATCCTTGGACGATTTGAAGACCCGGGCTAATCTAACTACTAACCAAAAGGTTGGGATTGAACGGTACGATGATTTTCAGAAACGGATACCACGAGAAGAAGTCGAGGCACATGGCGCTATTGTGCGGCAGGCTGTTTTAGCCATGGACAGTTCCTATACCGTCATTATTGGTGGCTCCTACAGACGCGGAGCTGCTGATAGCGGAGACATCGATCTCATTATAACCAAGGAAGGAGTCAGTCTGCAAGTTATACATGACCAGATCATGACCGTTGTCGTTCCCCAGCTATTTGAACGCGGATTCCTAAAGACGGGGCTTGCCGTGTCCTCGCGAGTAGATGGATCAAAATGGCATGGTGCTTCGGTACTTCCTGGGAACCCTGTATGGCGCCGTATAGACCTGCTATTTGTACCTGGTGACGAACTCGGTGCTGCACTGATTTACTTCACGGGCAATGATATATTCAACCGGAGCTTACGGTTGCTGGCAAGCAAGAAGGGTATGTGTTTAAACCAGAAAGGTCTCTTCTCAGATATTATGCGGGGTCCAGGCCGGGTGAAGCTGAATGCCGGCCATCTCCTGGAAAGCCGGGATGAGAAGCGAATCTTCGAGCTACTTGCAGTGCCCTGGAGGCCACCAGAGCATCGAGTTTGCTGAGTTCTTGTCTGCTTCGGCTTCGTCTCCGATGTATGTATTTTTGTTGTATTTGCATAGATGTTGATGGATGGAAGTCTGACGTTGAGATGCATCCGCGGATAAATATTTCCCCGCTCCCAAAGGGGTTAGAAAAGGCGGCGGAGAGTGTCAGAAAACACACCGCCTCCAGGGAGCTTGATTTTGCCATGTTGAAGATATCAAAAAGCTGAAGACGAAGAACAACACGGCGCAGCACGGCAATTAAGGCGACCGGAAGCAGAGCAGCAGGCGAGAGATTACACTGCGCTCTAGCAGGAGCCGCTGACCCGGGCCGGGTATTTGCCGTGCAATAGAATTGTCGCTTCATCTTTAATTGTCTCGTCAAAAGTTATCCCGTGTTCTATTCTATCCTGCGAGCTACTTCGTACCCCGGTAGTAGCTATTCTTCTGCATATTGATATCTCCCCAGAGAGAGAGACTATGGGTTCCTCCCAAAGACGCGCCTGGCTTCTCTCATTTCCTAAATGATGATACGGCAAGCTCGTACCGAGACTTGATTTGACCTTTTGATGACTGGCTCGTTTCTCTGTCACCATGGGCCGCAAGCCAAACACGCTTATCACCGAGTTCTTCCACCGTGGTGAGAAGCTGCCAGACTCTAGCAATCGATATGAGCATACCTGTAAGCTCTGCGGGGAGAAGTTCCTCAAAGGCCGTCCAGATACTCTAATCAACCATATCACGAAGATATGTCCGGCAATCTCCACGGCAGACAGAGATCGGGTGGCCTACCTGTCTGGCGCTGCCGCGAACCGATATCGAGATAAAGGTGCTGTGCGCCATAGCCAGCCTGTTCCTAGCTCGAATACTGCGGCAATGGGTGATCAAGCTCGTGGGAAACGCGCTGCAAACTTCCAGAATGGTCCCAGTCTGAATGGCCTTAATGTGCTTGCTGAGGCGTCGAGGAGAGTTGGTGCTTCGAACGAAGGACACATACAGGATCGGATATTGGAACTCAGCGCTGCTGAGCGCGACATGGTGGTCGATCCTGCTCTCGAGAACTCGTCTAAGTTCAGTCTTGGTATGATAACCGCTACTTATACTGTTACTTTAGGCCTGTGTGCTAACACGTCTATGTAGAAGCTGAGTTACACGCTCAGTTTATTCACACATCGTCGCCAACTGCTCCCTTTTTCTCAACATCCTCTGTGGATGCTACGTCGCCTCTTCCGATGCCTGCCGTGCATTCCCTGCTCCCTGTGGACGCGCACCCAGACCATCACTCGTCCCAGCTTTCATTAATCGCTGCATCCGCAAACGAGATGGTGACCGACGACCCTTCTAGCTCTTTGGAATCGGCAGCCATGTGCCACCAAAAGTCGGATGCGTGGCAGCTTCCGCCCCAGACCGCACCCCCACAGGCTACCATTGGCCTTTCACCTACCATTGAACTGCCAACTGCAGACGAAATGATGATCCAAAATCATATTCCTGCTGAACTTAGTATGCCTCCCGCTTCCAATGAACGGCCTGGAACATACCTTCGACCCCTTACCACGAACCCCGAAGTTCAACAGTCTAATAGTGACTTCTTCTGTGAAGTTGTAGACACCAAGAAATCAAATAAAAAACGGTCGACTTTCTCTGAAGAGAGGAGGAAGGAAGTCAGGGTAGTGAGAAAGATGGGAGCCTGTCTTCGATGCCGGATGTTGAAGAAAACGGTTAGTGAATACCTTAATAGTAACTCTCTAACATACAATTACGGTATATTAACGTTTGTCACAATGTCAGTGCTCAGCTGGAACGCCTTGTAGCCAGTGCCGGAATCTTCAAAATCCACGCGTTTGGATGGAATGCTGCATCAGAACTCGCCTTATGAACCAATTAGAGTCCTATTCAATAGGTAAGTAGACTCATTGTCTGGGTTTAACATATCTCCATACCAACTGAGCAAATAGGATTGCACTCAACAATGGCCTATCATGATGTCCAAAGTATAAAGGGTGAGATACAGTTTGAACCTTCAGCCGGTCGGATCGAGGTCATGCACTTCGAACTAGACTCGCTAAGCTTTCTTACCTTTTCCGCCCTATTTGGTCAACGGCAAGCCGGTCAAGGAATTGATAATCAGCTTCCTACTTCTTCCACCGATTCTATTCTAGAAGGACCATCACACTACGTGCATATTTTAGATGGCGAGGTCGAAGAGCTGAGCGGCAAGCTTGATGTGTATATCCAGAAGACATCCAGTTTATTCATTGAGGGCGAACAATCTGATTTTATCAGACAGACCCTTCGCCAAGCGTTAGAACTCGCCAAACAACACGAGGCATGCTCTTCTCCCCCTGCTTTTTACCCCTGTATATATATCTCATGGCGGTTATTAACTTGTGAGACTAGGATGATATGCTAGACGCAGCGTTAGAGTTATGGGTAGCTACTGCTATACTAGTGGACCCGTTCCTTAAATGGACGGTCTATATGAACCCTACTCTGCCACCGCTGGCAAACAGACCGCTGACCTCTACAACAAACGACTCCCGGATCCCGATACACAGCATGAACCAGTTAGAATCATACTCGCTGATTTGCACGCAATTACGCTCTGCCGTCGAAAAACGAGCAGCGAGAGTGTGCAGGGTTTTGCTCGGTAAATTTGAGCAACGGCTGCTTCAGAAGCAGCGGGTTGGTAGTTTTCGAACGTTCCTGGCCACTATCATCTTGCTTAACTGTGTTGAGAGGATGGAATGGCTATTTCGATCATGGGAATGCGAGCATTATATTCAACGGGTGAGGCTTATCCAGCACCACTACTAGTATGAGTGTGCTAATGAAGAAACAGTGGCCGCTGGAACGACAGCCTTCGTGCTTTGCCTCCCAGATCGAAACGTTCGCTGGTGTAGTCTCCCAGCATCTGAAGATGAGGTCGTTGGCCCCCGCCTTTGTTATCTCGCCTACAGGTGCTATCAGGGCCAGGGATGTTAGTGATAAGGATATCTATCGTTGGTTTGATAGTATTGGAGTTGACTGTATGATTCCCGCAAGTTTATGACGTCTAAGGTAAAGCACTTACCAACAATGAAATTTCTAGATCAATACTTGCATGCTCGTCAAGCAGCCGAGTTCGATGCCAATGATTCCCGCTCCCTTGATCTGAAGTACTCGTCGATGGTGATTCTCTCCGCCAAATTCTCGAACGAGTAACGTCGATCCATGTTTTCTCTGATTTCCCTCATTACGACTGATGATGCAGGCAATGAATACCCTTCTTCTACTATTACTACTATTTACTTGTTTTAATTCTAACCCTTTTCGCGATATGCTCGGTGGCTCAAGTTGCATGGAAAATTGGCTTCCCAAGGCCGGATGTATTCATGCTTCCCATGCAGGGGTTTGTTTCTAAACGTTCGTGTACAATATATTCTTTAACTGGATGCTGGGAGACAGGAGTGAGGAAAAGGGATGGTCGACCATAGAAACGGTAGTTATACCAAAGGAAAGCCTTTATATAAGTTTTCCTTCCAGAAAATAGCTAAACAAAACCAAATAAAATAAAATAAACCAGAAATCCAGAAGAGCAGGGGATATAATAGCTAGCAGATATATCAAAGAAATAAACGCAGCAATGGAATCTTTGTGGTATTATAACAAATGAAAATCGTTCAGCCAGGCCGAAGAGAAAATGAAATTATGTGTTTAATAAGTGGGATATCCAGAAAAGAAATGGCGTGAGAAATAAATGGGCTCAGGGGTTGGTTTCTAATGGTGCAACGCCATCCAATATCCTCCGGGCAGCATCTAGTCTGCGCCGTAGAATGGTGACGATCCGGTTATCGATGGGGGATTGAAGGTTGGCCGTTGAAGCTCGAAGGAGCTCAAGGCTCACATTTCCAAGACTTTGGATGACTGCTTCTACAAGCTCAGAATCGGCATCGCATAGACTGCCGGTCTGGGGAGAATACAGCGCAGAGGCATCACTAGCCTTCTCGTTGGCAGCAGAGGAGAGGATAGATCTAACAAGGAGACCTGGAGTTTGAGGAGTAGCCGCGGCCTTTTTGAGTTCGGAGATGGAGGCTAATAATGCGGCGTTTTCGTCCTTTGCGGCAGTGACTGATGAGATAGAGGCACGAGGTGTTGATGAGGCTGACTGGGTGCGGGAAAAAGTTGATGTACTATCGTAATATTGCTGGGTGGGAAGGGTCAAGGAATCGTCCGTGAATTGACGGGATAATCGGTCTGTGATGATGAATATTAATACGGAAGCTGGTAGAGGTTAAATTTTTTTTTTTTCTCTTACTTACTTGAAGGTCGGGTTCTTCCCCAGTAGGTTCCATTGCCATTGGGCGAAGTCAGAGCGTCATGATAGCCATAGTCTCCTTCAGTTGCGGTAGCAAAGGTGGCATCTGTTGAAATCGAGTCGTTGCTAGTTACTCTTGAAAGAGTCGACCCCGACCCGTTCTTTGGTGTTTCACGGCCATCCGGGCGTGTGGTTTCAGTTGATCCAGAAGAGCAGATACTACCCGAGCGGTTCAATCGTCCCGAATACGTTCCGAGCGCACTGTGAAGGATGAAATGCTCGTAATCGAAGGCATCGATACGGTCCTCGTGACGGATTGTCTCCTGGACTGGTGGGACAGAAGGGAATTCTTCTAGGATGTCCTGGTATACGGATTCGGTTGGGCTGCCCATTGGTTCTCGCAGTATCTCTTCAAGTTCTTGCCTGTCAATTTCAGATGGTTCAGATTCGTTATCTGAATATTCAAAGTATTCGGACTCGCTTTCATCTGTTTCTTCAACTACGTTCCTAGTAGCATTGCCAGCTGGGGATTGAGGAGCAGGGCCCTGGATGGGGCCCCCGATCGGCTCTTCAACTGGTCCCTCGACAGGCTCTTCGACGGGACCCTCAATAGGACTTTCAGCGGTGGCTTGTATGGGGCCGGATACGGTGTCCTCGGCCAGTCCTATGGCATCTTCCTTGTCGTCCAAATTGTCCTGTTGCTTTTCCTCGTTGGGCAGAGTTGGAGATGATACGCATGGGGTATCATGCGTCTCTTCATGGAGCGCAGGGGGAGGAGACTGTGGCTTGTTGTAGTTAGGAGTAGCAAGAGTTTCTGGGTATGAGGACCGCCTTTGATATTCGAGAGGGTTGGTATAGTTCTCATCGGCTACAGTGAACGGACTTGGCGTACGTAGGCTTTGCTGGCTACGTCTGCGTATCGATTCCTCCTGAGTTCTTTCTTTGAGCGTGGAAAGCTTTGATCTTAGTCCATCTACTTGGCCCTGTAGACCACGCATTTGAAGATGCGCACTTGCGGGAGATGGAGGGGTTGCAGACTGGCTGCGGGAATCAGGTTTGTTGATCAACGGGGGAGATTTTGAGGATGAAGGTGAGTTCTTGATATCACCACTGGGGAGAGGTGATGTCCTTGATTGTCCATCGGGTATAGGCGCTGACTGTGAAGAGGGAGTCAGTGACCTGGACCTATCGGTGGTAACTTCAGGGACTAATGTGCTGGCTCCGGTAGTTGGCTCCTTGTCATCGTCTTGCTCTTCTTCCTCTACGTGGGAATAGAATCCGGTTCTATACTCAGAGGCACTGGTTGAACCCAGGGCACTGAACGATCTAAATTGTCCGTTTACCCCCGATAGCCGGTTGAAAGACGATTGTGATGGCGAGCAAAGGTCGCTCTGTCCGCGAAGATGAGACCCATTGCCGGTATACCCCTGATGGGCCCTTTGGCGTAGCAATGCGCCTGCAAGAGATGTCTGGGAGCGTCTCTCCCCCTTTTGGAGATGCTTATGGTATGAGCTTCCGGCGCTGCCAAAAGCCCGGTTTAGAGACGGCGAAGGCGACGGCGTCATGCGAAACGAGCTCCTCGCGCGGTTCAGATTGCCTTCCATATGCTAGTAGATGTCAATATTAGAATACCAGTACATATATATATATATATATAGAGAGAGAGAGAGAGAGAGGAAAGAGAATGGGTATAAATCCAACGTACCGTCAGCTTCAGCTTTGCATTCTCCAGCATAGAGGTCAGCTCGTCGAGCTCATCGTAGACCCTGTCACTCCTGTCCGAGCTCTCGGTCTTCTCCTCGCCATCTTCGTCTTCCTCTGCGATTGCGCCCATGGGGAGAATGCGGTGCTCCGGCTCAAAGACAACAGCACTCAGGTCGTCTGCGCCTCCAAGCACGCCCGCTCCTTCGTCGTCTGGATGCGCTTTATCCTGCTCAAAGAGCCCGGACGGCAGATCCTGCAGCTCCCTGACTTTCGAATGCCGCTTGGACAGGCCATTGCTCGCACCGAGCCCAGCAGAGCCAGAGGGATCTGCAAGACTGTCGAGGCTGTTGGTGCTGCTGGCTCTGCTCTGCCGTCTGGATTGGGTCCTTATCGTAAGATCTATATCCGACATCTGAGATGACTGCATAGGCCCGCTCACAGCACCAGCATTCGCACTCGCACTCGCGCCGGAACCGGCCATCGCTTGCGGCGACCCTTCTGCCGTGCCGTATGCTGCTGCGTAGGGTTGTATAGGCTCGTCGGGCCCGGAGGAGGTGCGGTCGCAGGAGGTGGTGGTCGAGACGGAGGTGCTGCGCTGGTGCATGAGCGAGTAGCTGCTGGCGAGCAGCCTGGACTGCTCTGCCGCCCGCTGCAGGTCTTCGAGGGCCGGCGACGGGGTCGAGGACTCGCGCTCTTCGCCGTAAGGGAGTATCATGTCCGGGTTCGTCAGCGTGGGTGAGGGAGCCAGCATTGATCGGTTCAGGGACAACTTGTCGCTATTGTGAGCAGCCGGAGCCATGCTAGAGAGGACGGTATTCGGCATGGCTTTGCTGCGTCTCGTCAACGGCGCATGCTTCACTGCGCTGCCGCGAGCTGCTCGAGATCTATACCGGCCTGCCTTTGGGAATTGCGTGTACTCCGTATATCTATACTGTATATCAAGCAGTTAAAGCGCCGCTGTGTTTTTTTTTTCTGGTAGCTTTTCTGCGCGCCGCTCCAGGCACAGCCGGGGACCGGAAGCTAGACGGTTGCTCGACGGCCGGCAGAGGGCGAAAAGAGAGCCAGCTGAGCAGTGGTCGACGGGCGGTATAATAGTATAATACGCAGCGAGCGCTGGAGGTGCTTTTTTGTTTTATTCTCCGTCGAGCCAGGGGGCCGGGAGCTGGTGATATAGATTGATTATTATTGCTATATGGACAGGGAGGTTTATATTTAAATTTTATAAGGAAGAACAGAGAGAGAAGGACAAAAAAAAAAAAAGCTGGCGAGAGCGAGAGAGAGAGAGAGAGAGAGGCAGAGAAGGAGAAGAAGAAAAAAAAAGGAGAGATCCCGTAAGTATATCGACGATGTGAATGGACGGGACGGCCGGGATAGCAAGGACCAGCGGCAGGAGATCCGGTTCTCTTGGATGTTAAGGACAGGGAAAAAAGATCGCGGCAGCAGCAGCAGCAGCAGAAGAAGAAGAAGAAGAAGAAGAAGCACAGAGGGTAGGGCTTAGTCTGCTCCATGGCCTGGTGGACTATTCGATTTATTATTAGTTGACTGTCTATATCTGCTCTCCATGCGGTGGCGTTGGGCTCTTCTACTTTTATATACAAACAAACAACCAACGCCTCCCCCAACAAGGAGATAGATATAGACAAGAATCATTGATAAAGGCGGATGATGACGTCTACGGAAATGCGCTTTTGCCTTCCCCTGCGGTTCTCTCGATCGGTTTGGTTTGTGTGCTTTAATTTCCTTTCTCCATTATTATTTTTTTCGTAATAATATATTATTTCTACAGTGTTGTTTCTTTTTCCTTGCCCCTTTTTTGCTTTTTGTGGAGGCGCACACGAGTGTATGTATGGATGCCCCCTGGGTCAGCCTGGGGCCGGGCAGGGGATGGATGGAAAGGGAGAGAGAGAAAAAGAGAGAAAATATTATTAATAGCGCCAGTGAGGTTTGAAAAAGGGAGAGAGAGGCTGTTGTTGTATCAGTTGTTGCCCCAAGGGTATGTATGTATGCATGTATGTATGTATGTATGACAGAGCAGGGGCATACGGAGTACATATATTTATTATTGGAACACGGCACGACAGCAAGTGGTTTTGTTCACTATTCAGGCGATTTTCTCAAGGAGCAGCTTTGCAGCGCTGCTGGCAGGGTCTCGTTTCTCCTCTCCGTCTCCCCTGGGCTTGCTGGCCAGCTCCGTTAGCTGCTTCTTGCTCTTCTTCAAGGTAGCTGCCAGCTCGTCTCTCTTGTCAAACTCCTCGGACTCCAGCAGGGCAACCACGACAAAGGGATTCCACTCGGTGGCCCACGACTGCACGTTGTCCGAGATGTGCTTGTAGAGAAGGGCCGCAAAGTTGAGCGGAGGCTGAACGGGCTCTACCTTCTTGGTAGCATTGTTGAACCGCCCTCCCTGGACGAGGGCCTTGAGCATTCGGCCGGCGTTGGGTGACTTGAGGACATCGCCGCCCTCTGCCTCTGCCAGGCCCGCCACAGCCTCGAGAGCAGCTGTTTTGTCGCCGGTGCTGTCGAAAAGGACCTCGGTGATAAACCGGGCTCCAAAGCTGGTCTCGGCCAGGGCAGCAGCGTTGTTGGCAATGCATTCGAGCAGCGCCGGGGAGGCCGCACTGACGAGCTCTCGTTGGCGGATCTCGGGGTCCTTCTTGGACGTCTGTGATCGAATCTCACACACTTCATCGAGGATCTGGCGGTCGGTGTCGGTAATCAGCCACCCGTTCTTCTTGCCGGCAAACGAATAGAGTATGGGAATGCGAGCCAGCTGGTCGTTGGCCCGCGGTACCAGGTCGTCCTGGGTAAGCAGCTCGGACAGCAGCAGCTTCTGAGTCAACTTGGTATCATCCACAACCTCGTATGCGACCAAGAGCACAGTGTGGCCGTGGACGTCTCCAGACATCAGCTTCACGGTATCACGGTACATTCGCAGCAGCAGCTTTCGATCTTTGGCATTCGAGTACGCCAGCGCCAGACACATCAACCTGGCACCAGATTTGGTAAATGCCAAATTCTTCGCTAGGTCCCCTTCTTCGTCTCCCTTGAGCAGCTCGATGAACTCGGTTGCTTCCTCGCTGCCGGGCTTCGTGCTGAGGAAGTACTGCAGCATTGCATCATGCAACATGGTGAAGCCCGTGGTCTTCTTCTGGATAAGCTGGTTTATCATCCCGTGGAGATGCTGCAGGATGGGCGCACGCTTCTCGGGATTCTTCTCCAGGATTTCAGGTAGTGACGGGGTCTCATCGCTAATATCGTCTTTCATAAGCGTAAACTCCATCCCGTACCATTCTCGAAGCAGCTTGTGCTTCTGCACCGGCGTGGCCACGGTTCGGTAGATATCGTCCAAGATCCACGACGCCTCTGGATGCCGGATAAGCCTCTTCACATGGCCGAAGAACTCTGGTATGATCAGGTCCCGGATCTCTGCATCGCCATGTACAAGCAGCTTTCCAAGCAAGAACTTTGCGTACTTGCTCTCTGCCAAACTCCGGTAGTCGCCCTTCAACTCGACGGCAATGTTCTTGCGCTGTTCCAGGTTCGCATACTTGAGTGCGGTCTGGATAACTCGGACGGAGTCGTGCTTGAAAACAAAGTCCTTTACTCGGCCTGTTATAATGCCGTATAGTTCGGCGACCAGCTTCTTGCGCTCTTCGCGAGGCACATGAGATTTCCGCCGTAGTCTTTCCCAGATCTTCTTTGTGCGCGCAATGGCATCGGCATTGGGCCTGGCGGCTTTGCGCTCTTGTGCAAGCGCTTTTTGCTTTGCATGGGACTCTCTAGATGTGCTTGTTTCTGGTTCATGCCAGTTATTAGTATCTGTAATAGTCGTAGACTGTAAGAATCGGGGGGGGATGGCTTCGTACTATTTTCTGCATTGCCGTTGCCCTTTGCGGCGTCTTTCTCAGACTCATTGCTCAATTCCTCCTCCTCCATTTCTTCATCCTCTTCATCGCCATCCTCATCGTCGTCTTCCTCCTCCTCTTCATCATCATCATCATCTAGCATATCCTCATCGCTGTCCACCTCCACCACCTTTGCGGCCTTTGACTTGGACTTGCCCTTCACTTCGACTGGTTTCGCCGACGACTTCGACTTGGTTCTTTTGCTGAGGGAGGCCTCCGTAGCATCGGTCCTGCGCTTTACCCCCGCCATCGTGTATATTAATTGCAGTCGCAGAAATCTCCCCAAAAATTGAGCTCCTTCAAGTGAAGCTCAATAATATCTTCTTCTTTTTTTTTTTTTTTTTTACTTTTTTCTACTTTTTTTTTTTATATTTTTGAGTTTTTTCGAAAGTTTTTCATGTTTGCACTGTTTGCATAGATCTGATAGGTGACTAAGCAGCCGCGTCTCACGTGATATGTACATCTCTCGTTTGCGGCTTCAAAAAAAAAAAAAAAAAGCAGCAAAGAAAAAAGGAGAGAACGAAGAAAAGAAGAAAAGAAAGAAGCAAACAGGAAGAAGAAGAAGCCAGAACGCCTGGAAAGCAGCCAAGGGAGTGCAGTTCGGCAACTGGGAAAGGCAGATAGCAGCAGCAGGCCGGAAGGACATGTGGCCCCTAAAGTAGCCCCAGCGGCCCAACTATGGGCTCATTCAATGCCAATAATACAATATTAATGTCAAACATAGCAAAACAGCATCATTTACTCCGTCTAGACAAGATCCTGGGCTCTGGTTAGTGTGAGCTACTTGGCCCGGTCTATGCTCGCTAGCTCGGCGCCCTGCCCACTTTGATCCCGCCGTCTACCGGGGAAGTGGAAGCTATGGTGCGAAGACGTCGGCTTTCCAGGTGTCTGCTGGGACGCGGGCGAGTCACCAAAGCGAGAGAACAGCCCTCGTTTCTTCGCTTTGGACTCATCAGCTAGGGAGACGTCTTCGAACGGATCTTCTACCTCGTCCGCGCCATTATTGCGGTCTGTGGGGGGTTCGAGGAAGTTGCCGTTTGTTGATGAACGGGGACAGGTGGCCCGGGACAGGCGGGAGTCCAGCGAGGTGCGAGACGCAGCAATGTCCGAATGCTGGCTCACGGGAGACCGCGCGGATATGTCCTGGATGGGGTTTGATATGGAGTACAGCGATTAGCCATGAGAACTGCGATGGATCAAGTGTCTTGTCGTGGATAGTGATCGGGTCTTACAAATGAACGACGATATGAATCAAACGACTCCCGCGATATTGAAAAGGGCTCATTTTCATCAACGAGGTTCCGGCTGGCCTTTCGAGACGATGGCCGCTGCCAGTAGCTCTTCGTCTCAGTCGGTGAGGGCTGTAGTCGTATCAGTCAGGATACACAGCACTACGGGGGGGAGCATGTTAATATGCGATTCAGCCTCATACCGGAAGATAGACTCCGTTGTCATTCACGACTGCAAGAGAGACCACCAGTCAGCCATATCTGAGAGAGCACGCTGGTTATCTGGTTATTATTAGGCATCCGCGGATCAGGAATCAGGGACAGGGGAGATGCGATCCATATGGCAGATTTATGGATGATGCTCCTTCACTCCGGATCGTCCGGATATCAGGATCGCAGATGGCAGAAGCGTTTACCACTCATTTTATATTCATGAGGCTCGTCGACTTTCGTCCTCCCGAGAGTCAACGACGGCCGTGGACTTCTCGCCGGGCTTTTCTCCGCAGACAATGATTGACCTGGCTCGTCCGGCACCTCGTCCACGTTAACGGCTGGGGGCCGTCGGGGAAACAGGTTACGAAAGGGCGGCATGGCCAGCAGGGTCAAACGGGCAACGGACGGTGTGGATGTATATTTCTTTCCCTCTAGCAAAACAGCCTAGGAACGAGTCTCGAATAATAGTATGGATGTGCATCAGGCCATACGGAGCAGGGCCTGGGATTTGGCAGATGTGCGTGCCTGTCTGTATCACCAGCCAACAATCGCTTTGCTATCATAGTTAGCCAAGCAGTTACACTAGCCAAATTATACGAACGAGCCGGCGCCAGCGCATGCTTAACTAGCCTCCGATCGACCCATGGTCAAGATCTCTGCCTCTGCATGACGTCTTGAAGTCAACAGAGTAAATAGTCGTCGTAGCAGCAGTAGGTGTGAGGGATAAGAAATGATAGAAGCGTATCAGCGTGCGCCGGCTGCAGCGATATAAAAAAGCTGCATGCATGCCAGGTGTCCGCCCTTGGGTCGAATCGATCGCTTCGAGATCCCTGATCGACTCATATTAAGATGCCCGTCGAATAACTAACCTATAACTATCATCTTGCATGCACTTAAAAGCAATGCCATGCCGGCCGTGTCTCACATTCGCCGCCCAACTCTAGCGCTCTAGGCCTGCGTTGTTGCATTTAGTCGATGACGGAACGGGGCCGTCAAACTGTGGCGGATACGACTCTGTCTTGGGAGTAGGAGTATATATATATATATATTTGTCCTGTTTGTTCACGTTCAAATAGTTATATATCTTCGTCCGTAGTCGTCGCCATTCATCTCTTCCACTGTTCTCGATATCCTCGTCCTGCGGGTTCCCTTGTTCCACCACATCTGCGTGGAGATCAGCAGTAATAACCCGTTGACTGGATTAAAAGAAGTAAAAGAAAAGCAAAAAGAAAAGCAACACCGAGTACCTACTCTCATAGATACAGACGAGCTTTGCCTCGTCTTCATCGTCGTCTCTCTTGTTGCTGCATACAAAATTTGATACCAAAAGGCAAAGGCAGTGACGACCAGCTTCTCCTTTTTTTTTTTTTTTTTTTTCTCACATTCACCAAATCTACTTCTTGGTGCTTGGGGGCAAAAGCCAACACTCAGCTTCCCTACGACCGGCCTGAAGCCACTTATTCATTCCCTGCTGGACAGCCGGAGATACTTCTCTTTCATGGTTGGATAGACAAGACGGACAGTTTTACGTCTCCAGTTTATCAGTCAAGATGGGATTCTGGGTGGACTGGGAGCTGTGGCAGAAGATGTGCTTTGTGAGTCTATCCAGACGCCGTTTTGGCAGCTTCATCGTGCATATCTAGATGCTAATATGCGGGACACAGGTTCTTGGGGGTCTTATTGTATGCCTTGAACGCCGATAGGCCTGTCCTCCCCTCCAGGCCCCTGTCCTGCTAACACTCCACATTAGGCGCTTGTTCTCGTGTACGGCACATGTGTCCATATGTACAACAGCTGGAGGATAAAAAAGATCGGAGCAGCAGAGAAGCTAAAGAAAGCGGAGGAAGAAGCGTCTGTTGGCACAAAGGATCTCAACCTCATACCCTTTGGATCCCGTGCTCTGGAGAGTGGAATCGAGATTGAAGGTATCTGGGTATCGAAGACGAACACTCCCCTGCCGAGTCCGATTCCAGCTGCGACCCCAGAAACAACGAGGCCGGGTACCCCGTCCAATATAGAGTCTGGAGCTGCCGCCCTCCCGTCTCCTAGTGGAGAAGGGTCTGCCTTGGGGCGCAGACAGGACGAGTCATTGCTCGCAGCGAACGGACAGAAGGCTGCCGTAGCTGGAGGGTTCGATAGGAATTCCAGTTCAGAGTCTGCTAGCACAAGAGTTTCATATGAATCGAGTCAGTCATCGCCACCAAATGGAGCTGGTACGTATCAATTGTCACTATAACACGGAAGGGGTATTGACACATCTTGATTTGATGCAAGCAGTCCCCAAAGCCGTACATCACTCGAGAAACCAGTCGTCTAGCCATACCCCCGTGAAAGACGAAGACCATCTACAGGCATTACACACCCACAGACGGTCCCATGTAGCGGAGACCGGCCAGCTCGGAGGACCATGGAGACAGCAGCCTGTCTCGGCCTGAGTCCGGAAACGAATCAAAGAGATACCGACTCTTTGTTGATGGCTTCCACGCAGCGATGCATGCTGCCAGAGCCCGCTCTCATCTTATGACCGTTGATGATGATAACTAACGACAGATTTGATTCTTCTGGCGCGTTTCTTGCATATGAGTTTCCTACAATATTACCCAGGAAGACTTCCTCCTTTCCCTTTTTTTCTCTACCGCCAGCCCTCCACCAGCCGTTTCTCTAATAATACGGAGTAATTAATCTGGTTATCAAAAGTTGTTACTACGTAAAAAGAAAAACAAGCAAAAATCCGCCTTTATCATAATAAAATAAAGACATTTTAATTTTTGGCTATTTACATCACGTGAACACGCGTCTTGACTTTTCAACGTCAAAAAACATCGAGAAAAAAGCATCGCAAAACATCGAAATTCATCAACAACGATCGAGCTGTCGACATTTCTGCCTTGCCGTTCCGTATAGCGTTGGCTCGTTGTCCTGCCAGTCTATTCTTTTATCCTGCTGTTTCTCTTCCCGGTCCAGTCCTACAGAATCTATCCTTGTTGGAGCCGATCGACACGTGTACCTAGACGCGCGCATAGCCCACCAAGATGACTACAGAGGAGGCATCGCAGGCCGAGCTGGATGATAATGGCCTGCCAGGACCAGGAGCACCTACGCCCCTGTCGGCCCTCGAGGTTGGTTACCAATGCTCTTGTGCTGCTTCTACGCTCCAGCTCCGACAGTACTAACAGATTGTTCTTGCACTTAGGGCGTTGGGGGCCTAACCGCGCGAGATATCAAACTGATCACCGATGGAGGTTTTCATACCGTCGAGGCAGTGGCATATACGTATTTTCTCCCTTATCTCTTTCTCTCTATTTTATTTACAGTCCAAGTGCTACCGCTTTGACTGTGTTCATTACAGCGCCGGCTGACTCTGCCTAGGCCAAAGCGGGTGTTGGAGCAAATCAAAGGAATTTCAGAGCAAAAGGCTACAAAGATACTGACAGAAGGTTATACTCCTCTCCTGCAGC
The DNA here is from genome assembly GCA_003664465.1 of Trichophyton mentagrophytes. Taxonomy (NCBI): domain Eukaryota; kingdom Fungi; phylum Ascomycota; class Eurotiomycetes; order Onygenales; family Arthrodermataceae; genus Trichophyton; species Trichophyton mentagrophytes. The sequence continues at coordinate 73,825 of QQSR01000026.1, read as the reverse complement.
GTTGGTGACATAATCGATCTACTGACACTGGTTAATAGCGGCTAAAATTGTGCCTATGGGATTCACGACTGCGACCGAAATGCACTCTCGTCGAGCAGATTTGATATGTATAACTACTGGCTCCAAGCAGCTTGACACCCTACTTGCCGGTGGCATAGAGACAGGGTCCATTACAGAACTCTTTGGCGAATTCCGAACAGGAAAAAGTCAAATATGCCATACCTTAGCCGTCACTTGTCAGCTACCTTTCGACATGGGTGGTGGTGAGGGCAAATGCCTCTATATCGATACCGAAGGAACGTTTCGACCCGTGCGTCTGCTGGCCGTAGCACAACGGTATGGTCTCGTCGGCGAAGAGGTGCTAGACAACGTCGCTTACGCCCGTGCCTACAATTCCGACCACCAGCTTCAATTGCTCAACCAAGCATCCCAGATGATGTGCGAGACGAGGTTCTCCCTCCTCATTGTTGATTCTGCCACCTCGCTGTACCGGACGGATTTCAGTGGTCGTGGAGAGTTATCATCAAGACAGAACCATCTAGCTCGATTCATGCGCACCCTGCAACGGCTTGCCGATGAATTCGGAGTCGCTGTTGTAATTACTAACCAGGTTGTTGCACAAGTCGACGGCGGGCCAAGCGCAATGTTCAATCCTGACCCCAAGAAGCCCATCGGCGGTAACATTATTGCGCACGCGAGTACCACGCGACTGAGCTTGAAGAAAGGCAGAGGGGAAACTCGAATCTGCAAGATCTACGACAGCCCATGTCTTCCAGAGAGTGACTGTCTGTTTGCCATTAACGAAGATGGCATTGGGGATCCCAGCCCCAAAGATCTAGAGAAGGAATCATGATCTAGACCTATCCTCTCAATTTCGACGTGATTTTGCTACTCATTTAGCTGCGGCGTTTGGGGAACTTTCCTTGTCTCTCTTCTCATGCATATTAGTTACGATTCCTCCGTCTATATTATGCCCTTATAGAATAAAAATACGAATAATGAGCGTAAATATTATTGATTCTAATACGTTTCTCCCACTATTGCTGTGAGTTGTGTTGGTGTTTTTGATAAATACGGCGTCGATACAGAGTTTGTATTGACCAACCTAAAATATTTTACGCGCTAAACTCCATCTTCAAGTTTTGAAAAATAATAAAATCGACATTTGAGAAACAAGCTCCAACAAGAAGCAATGCCACAGCACCGTCTCTCCCACGCCTAGCCTTTCTGCAGATGGGACAGATCTGTTTCCTGTCGCTATAACGAAGATGTTGGTAACTCACAGAGGCACCAAGGTCGATATTGGCCCGACCACACAGCACCCCGCCGCGACGGTCGCCATCAAATCGCATGGAGCTCAGCAACGAGCCAAAATCTCAACAACGACCTCCTCGAGTGCCCGCGACACAGCCATACGGGACGAAGACGCGTTCGCAAAGCGATACTTGGCCTCCCAGAGCTCTATCTACTTCCGCAAGCGCAAAACCTACCCTCGATCGTTCTTCTGGCGGGTCATTGAAGACAGCACCTGTCTTGAGCTCAGAGCTGTTGATTTGACGAAGAGCTCACAGGACCATCATGAATCGAATGTTGCTATTCGACTTGAGTTTGAGGATGCTATAGTACCGCATGGCGTGGCTCTGGCGGACGTGGAGGGCCACGAATCACTCAGCGTTTTTGTTCTACTGAGATCAAAGCAGCTGTACACATTTACGATGAGGCCTGAATACTTCCGGAAGCTTGAGTTGATAGACGAGAATATCAATGATTGGTGTAAGACGTGCAGCCCGGCACCGTTGGGATTCTCGTTTCCACACCGGCTGTACGCTGCCTCGCCTTATGAGCTGTTTATTTCCATTGACAGCGGATCTCTTTTGCGTCTGACAAGGAAAGTTGGTGATGATGGTATGCTTCGATCCCGATGTCCAATTATTTCCCCTTGTATTCCCTCATCGGATCACTAATTGTAGACTATTTTTAGGATCACACTGGTTCCCCGTTACCTTTGATGAAAAGAGCTGGAGCTTTTCCTTACGTGGACTCGTTAAGTGGAGCGGTGACCAGACAGTTCAATATGATGGCAGATCCCTGGACCCTAACACCCCCAATGCGATTGCAACAACCTCAGACCAGGCGTTTGTCTTCGTGGTTGGGTTAAACCACTCCTTAAAGGTCTGGAACCTAGCAAGCCAAAAACTCGTTGGGTCAAAGGACCTATTGAACCGGACCAACCAATCCCAGGATGCCTCACCCCTGGCTTTGAACCCAGATGAGTCCGCATTTATTCGGGTCTTCACAGCAGAAAGAGCGTCGGAGGGCAGTATGTACTATGTTGTAACATACTCGCCTCAGGATGATGGGCAGTTTAAATTCTGGGCTGTTGGGGGTGGGATTACAGGCCAATTAGTGATCGAGGACCTGTTCCCGGATTCGAAACTTCAGCCTGCAGATCCAGACCCGTCTGGCAGCGTATTCTGGAATGTGGTTGACTTCCAAATCAAGTCAATGGACGAAGGCAGAAATATGGCACTTTGGGTCCTCTGGAAAAGTCATAACTCTTACAGACTTTATAGCCTTCACTTTGACTTAGTCGATCTAGCCAATGTATGGAACAGCAATTGGACAATGACGTCGTTCACATTCCCCGGAAACAATACGCCTCCGAGCCCTGTACGATCGGATACCACAGATACCCAGGAGAGATGGATCGAGTACCTCTTTGCGCCTGGAAGATACTCACCTGAGATTCTCCGGACTGCTTTGGCAATCTACCAGGATGCTATGAAACTAAAGCACACTCGCTCCTTAAGCAGTAACTCCGCATCATCGTCACTACAGCAGGATGTCTGCACAACAATAACCCAATCTGTCACCCTACGGCAGCTCCCGGATACCGAAATGGACTTTTCAAAGTACTACAGAGATCTGGAAGCGAAGTGGCAGCAATTCTGGCAAATTGTTGAAGACATTAACAAGAAAACACAAGAAGCAATAAGCCTTGCCTATGATGCATATAGTGACCTTCCATGGTTAATATTCAGCGGCGGATCAGCTATTATTCGAGAGTGCGATAGTACTGAGCTTATGCTGCACAACGATGGAGAAACTCTAGGCAATGGTATCGATATTTTGGAAAGTTGTTGGCCACATAGAAATATACCTCGTGAACTAGGAGAGAATCCTGGGCAATCTGCAAGTCTTGCTAACCTCGCCATGAGATTTCGAAAACTTTTCCCAGCTCAACTTAGCGAGTCATGCCGGACGGCATTGGATAATGAAATCTTTGCTGAGCCTTCACTTTCTGCAGCGGAGAGAGTTGAAGCTTTCCATTCTAGTTGTGGGTTTGCAGAATTCATTACTGAGGAATTGTTTGAAGCTGGCTGTGCAAGCATCGAGGAGACCGTTGGATACAAAGGCCTTACGAACGAAACATTCTTCTCCATCATTGATACACTGCCTTTGAGTTTCCCAGGAAAGGATTCTGAACTTCAGTCTACCGCATTTGGACGCAACGCAATAGCCCACGGAGCCAGGGAGGTTTTAGTCCAAAGCAGACAAATCATCCATGACTTATTACTTTTTGCCGTGTTTGTCGAGACCGAAGTGAACCTAGAGGCGGAGAATACTCAATTCGACGGTCCTATGATTTTTAGCACATTGATTGACCTGCTAAAGGAGTATGAGTTGATGATATGGTTAGCGACAAATGTACGACCCCGACAGAAAAAGAACCGACCTGATTCCACATCCGTTCTATTTGCTTCAAAAGGTTGTGAATTCAATCACTGCACTACCGTCCTGGAAGATCTATTCGCAATTCACATCAAGCCTCAGCCTGCCGCATGTGTACCCCAGATGTATGCGATGACGCAGCAAATCCAAGACGTCATATCTTGGGTTACGAGACAAGGGGAAGTGTCTCTCTCTAACATTTTGGTGTTTATCCAATGTGATCTTCTCGCTTCCGACAACATCGAACTTGCATCTGATTTCCTTCGTTTCCAACCAAGTACCGCCTGGGCAACCTATGTTAAGGGACGGCTATACCTAGTAAGGTCCAATTTTGACACAGCAGCAATTTACTTCCAAAAGGCTGCTTACCTTCTTTGTAAGCCAATTTTCCATATACTCCTAGCAGACATTCACTGACTGGTATAATCATATAGCCTACGGAAAAGCTGTTGGGAATCTTCATGAGATGTCCTCAAATCTTCTCGATATAGTGTCCGTAGACAACTTCTACAATGGGCTTCCGAGATACTTCCAACACATTGTTAACCTTTTTGAGCTTTCTCGAGCCTTTATTCATGTCGCCGACTTCGCCAACCTTGCGCTTCAGGCTCTTGGATCCAGTCCAAAGAAAAACGAGACAGATCTTGAACATAAGAATCTTCGAAGCGACTTGCTTTCCCGATTATTCCATGCATCTTTGAAAACATGTCGATTTGATGATGCCTATTCAGCTCTCGCCAGATATACAGATCTAGCTTTACAGAAATCTGCTCTAACATCTCTTACCACGACAATCCTAACTGCTTATGGACCGGGAACAGCAGGTCTACAAAAGGTTCTCCGCCTCCCTCTCTCCCTGACACCTCATCTCTGCTCCCATGTTGATGATGTTCTGGCATCTCTTGCGAGCAAACAATCGCCCCTGGGACCTTCTATCGGCCAAACGGTGCCCTTGAGCAGTTGGCAGGGGACCCAAAGCCCACCAGAATATCATCGTGTCCTAAAGGCTTACCGAATCGCCCGCAATGACATCCGCGGGGCGGCGGAGATCTCATATCAAACTGTTAGTAGGCTCAGGGACCTCAGGGACCGCCCAACTGCCTCAAAGGTGAAGTTCTTTGCGGCAGAAGACGCTTCCAATGACCTGAACGAGGACGACATTGAGAGCAGAGAATTGCGAAACGAGCTTCTCTCCCTAATCAACTTACTTGCCTGTATGGAGAAGAACGAAGCATACATTGTGGTCGAACAATATGATCCAAACGCAAATCGACCCGATAGCATGAATTCAATTCTCCATCGACCAAGTAGCAGCATTGACGATCCGTTTACCTCCTCCACTTCCTCCCTTAAGAACCCATTCTCACACAGCGCCGACAACCGCAGTATAAATTCATCTGATTCGCCTACTCTTCAGAATCATAACATGAGCCTATCACGGTCAACGTCTGAGCTGAAGATCAACCGTGCAAAACGCATTGTCATCACGCTTGAAGATCTTCGCAAGGAGTATCAGAGCGAGTTGGACCGAGTAAGCAGGATTCGAAGCGGAGACTGGGAATTTGGAGCAGTTGAAGATTTGGAAATGGCTGGTGTATGATAGTTCTGGTGTTTCATAAGTGGCTTTGTTTTATGAGTGCGGGATGGTCTGGTTTTATGAATGTTGGTTTCAGTAGAATACTCCTTTGCTGTTGAGCGTCCACAGTCAAGCAATTCAATCATGCTAGATTATTGATCAAAATATCCTCTTATTGGTAGAAAGATGGCTTCTGAGAACCGCTTTATGCCTATAAGTCTAACCCAAAGTCTTATCATTGCCAACAGGAACCGTGTACAAAGAGAATCTAACCTTTCCATGGAAAGCCTGCTTGTTCCACAGGTCAAGACACAATATAGTTCGGAGCTTTTTTCGGTTATAATGAGGGACGGGACCACCGACCTTTTGCACGAATTTTTGGCCCATAAAAGTAAAAAAGATAAGGGATGGGAAGTAGGGCAATACTTATAAATCCTAGCACACTGGCCGCCCATGGAATCCCCAGCTTTGTATACATCGACCTCACGAAAAGGGGGAACGTACCGGCACACACGCTCCGTAGAAAGGTGGTTGCTGCAACGGCACTAGCAGATACAGTTGGAAATGTATCAATGAGGTAGTTCAATGCAGCTTGGAAGACGGTAAAAAATCCAAAGCCTATAATAGCTGTACCTATTGTCGTTGCTATCCATGGGATGCGCTGGTCTGAAGTCCAGCCTAAGAGGAAGAGACCACCAGCAAACAACATAGATCCAAGTATCATTGGAGGGAGGCGAGCTTCGGGTACAGCGCGGCAGTTATTTGCCCTATATTTTCTAATATAGAACCTTTGATTCGTCAGGTTTGCGATTGCACCAAATAGAATCCCGATCAAAAATGCAAGGAATGGGAGCTGGCCAACGAGTTGATTCCAGCCCCTTTCTTCCTGGAATTGGATTGGGAACGAGGAAAGGTTCAGGTAGAGCATGCCGTACACGAATGAGGCGTAGAAAGCAACTGAGAAGCATATCGGAGTACCAAGGAGCTGGAAAGGGACAACCAAATATTTGTTAGCCATTTCTCCAAACCCAGCGTCCCATTCTTCATGGCGCGCATGCAATGCCCAATTTCCGGTCGAGTAACGAAGGCGTTGTGCTTTAGTTACAAGCAAAGCTGGGGGATAGGTCTCATCAAGAAGTACAGAATCCAGTATGAGAATGAATAGCATCAGGATTCCAGTAATCTAGAGATACCATAAACGTTAGCTTATATTGAAGCAAAGGTTTTATACAAGGGTGGTAGATGTTACATATTCGGTCCATCTCCATCCAAGAGAGCTCTGGACAATTGCGCCTCCGGCAATTGGTCCCAATACAGTACCGCTAATTACTGATATCGCATACCCAATAAGGGCAACTCCACGCTCCTCGGGGGACCACAAGTCGCCCAGAACACCACCGGTGTTCGTTACTGGAGCAGCACCAAAGAACCCACAGAAGAACCGTGATAGTAAGACAGTTTGTATATCTTTCGCAGCAGCCGTGGCAAAGGAGAAGATCACTGCAATTGCATATGGAAGAAGGACGGTAGGCTTTCTTCCGTATTTTTCGGACAGAGGGGCCCATATCAAGGGGCCTAAGCCGAATCCAAAGAGGAGGAGGCTGATGCCAACTGTTCCCACTTCTTCATTAACCTCAAACTCATTGCAGATCTGCTTGATTCCCGGGGCATAGCTGTTAAGGCGCAAATCAGCCAGTCATAAGAGTAATACGGCAAACAGAGGTCCAAAGACTGTCTTACACTGCACTTGCCCAAGTCGAGCCTATTTATACGGGCCTCGTTAATAGATCATTCATAGCTTCGGGGGTTCAAGGTATTTATGTACCCATTGTAGCCAATCCATATAGAAATGTGGTAAGACACTTTTTTCCAAACGACCAATTTGCAGGTCTATAAGGATCATCTGGCCCATCAAAATCGACAATGACGTCTGGAGATGTTCTGATATGCCCTAGTGGGTGGTTGAAGGGAGCTATTTGGCCAGCACCTCCACGCCTCAGCCGACTGATGGCTGTTTCACACTGCTGGCCGGCGGTAGAAATGACCGATTCCAGCCTGGTTAACCTGTTCTGTTCCACACTTGGGTCTGTGGAACTGCTGCTCTTTTCATAGAGCCGATTTTGAGAAAGTGGTGATGCTGCCATGTGAAGGACCTATATAGCGTAGACTTAGTTTGGTGATATTGAGTAAGAAATGATAAATTGAAGCTATCGGAAGGAATTAATTGAATAAAATATACTTGCCAGCCACACCCATCTAGTGACTCTAATCATATAGGTATGGTATACTCCGTACCAACGGAGTACTTGATGCCGTCGGAATAAACCTGATAACCTTGGAGGCTGGGTGTTCTTACGGTGGAGAACACCTGCGGGAGTTTAGTAGCCGCGGTGATTAGCATCGGCATTCTCCAGCGGTTACCATTCCAGGTGTAAGTAATGACGAATGCACTTGAAACAGTGCAAGATGGATAGAACGAAGCCGGTAAGGGATGTATTAGCTGCAGAGAACTTTGTTAAGTATGTGACATGGAATTTGATAGAAATGGTCCGGGTCCGTCTAGTTAGTTATTTTGTGTGGGCCTCCTCCCATTTGGTGATTGTTTCCTGCGCAGTGGTGACCTTCAGTCCGATCCGAGCGTCCAGCTCATATGTCTCCCACCTGTATACCTTCTCAAGCCACTCCTTGCATTCTTGGACCCGTCGTTCATCCTCGGCTGCACGGGTTGCCTCGTCCTTGGGCTGGTCATCCTTATCAGATGCTGGAATAGAGGTGGCGCGGCCGAAGGGTCGGTAACAATGACGCTCCATCCATATGTTTGCAGCCATCTCATAATGTGCTGATGGGCAGGTCCAGTCATCCTTATTTGAACCCTTGAATAGCGCCCTGTCGTGACATAGAATCTCAGATTTCAGGATAGTCTTCGCCTCTCCATGTTTCCGTTGGGCTCGCAATAGAGAAGCCCTGAGAAGAGCTAATATGGAGTGTTCGTCGAGTGGTTCAGAAGCCCATGTTTCGTTAGTCTCTGACCACGCTAAGTTTTGGAGCGCGACATCCAACTGTTCGTCGGGCATGCGGCTGTGTCCGTTCCAGAAGAAATTCATCTCCTCGATTGGTGATACACCGACTGCATCAATGAAGGGAATGTTCCGCTCCTTCGCGCGAGCGTCCCATTTTGCAACCTTGCGGGTAACAAACACATCGAATGGAAGTTGGCGAGCCAGGAATTTTTTCTTTCCTGCCTGGGATGGTGCTTTTCGGAAGAGTTCCTCTGCCTTTTTGCCATGCTCTTTTGCCTTCTCTGGTGACTCCCTGAGGTATTTGCGGTAAAGTTCGACATGTGCGGCGCCGGCAATGTAGAAATACAATGCCCGGGACCAAGAGTTGAGTTCGGAGCACTGGGAACAGGAATTAGTACTGATATATATTACGTGGACTAGCTTTGGGAATCACTTTACCTCTATGAATGACTCTGCACATAACTCGTACTGATGTAGATGCATGGCATCTATACTCCTCTCAAAAACGTGGAGAGCTTGTACCTGTTTCAGAGGGCTCTTCTTCCCATTACGAATCAATCTCAGGGCCTCTTCGACCTCCCTATTCGCTCCTCGCATTCTGGACTCTTCAAGGACCCAGAGCTGGCTGTGAGGGAAACGGCTCCTCATATCAGCGAGCAAACTCTCAAGTCGACTCATTGGATAGCCCTCGATATCATCCACATTTCCATCAACGGGATCAGGTAAAATATCGGCTGCACGCACGAAACTGTTGTAAAACGCTAATAAGGTCAGGGCAGAAATAGCTCCGGTCAATGTGTGAGACTGGCTAGCCTGCCAGAGCAGGCGTAGCCCTCGGGATCGGTCACCGCGGAAACCAATAATATATAAGATCCTGTTGAGAGCTGGAGGTACCATGGAGATGAAAAGGAGCAGCATACCGAAGCACAGACTGGTTCCTGAGTGGATGAAATGGTCTACGGGGTGGGAGAAGATATCGACATCTCCGTTCATGTCAAGCTTGGCCTGGGGCCCTTCAGCTGCTTTGGAAACATCACTTTCGCTTCCCAGAGTAAGCCGGGAAAGTCGTCTCTGTGAGCTCTGGAAACTTTCATTCGTAACCTCCTCGAGGGAGGTAGCTGACATTGACCTTGGAAGGGGAGCCTTAGCCTCCGGTTTTGATTCTGCTGGTAATGTTAGTAATGTCAGTCCAGAACGGTGCTCCATGAGCAAGATTTCTGATTCAAACAGTACCTTGCGACGACGAGTCTACAGTTCTCGCAGATTTCCCTGGAACGGGGCTACCATTGGCACTCTCGAAGCGTGAATCGACTCCAAGACTAAGGTTGTTTTCTTTTAGGTACTTTTCTTCCATCTGAGCAATGCTGTCAAGTGCAATATAAGCCTTTCTTAGCTTATAGAACGCCTTTATGCTCTCCGAAAAGCTCTCACTGAGGACTCCCACCAGAGCGGCCATGAGCTGGGCCATACATTGACACAGCAAGTACTCAGTCCCGGGAGCATATATAGTGGAATGATAGGCATTGACAGCATTTGCATTGTGCTGAGCTTTATGCTGGTCATTATAGGCACTTGTCTCTGCATCCATAAGCCTCGAAGCAGCTACAGAGTAGTGTCAGTCATTATACTAAGCAAAGACTGCTCCTTAGAAAACCCATACCTTGCCGCATGATATCCTGCTCCAAACCAAGTGTAGCTCTAACAAAGGTAACGATGCCTTTTCCTAGCTATACAAAGGAGATATTTAGCTGGTTATTGAGAAATAGAAACAGATATCCAGCTGCAGTTTACCTTGTGAAATGATGAATCGCCTCTATCTAGGTCTCTCTCTGCTGAATCAACATCATCGTCCATAATATAGGCAGCAGCTTCAGAAAACCGTTAGTAAAGTTATAAAAATGGATATCAAATATTTAGAGGAATACCTTTTAATGCATGCTCAACTATAGAAGGCAGTAAATTATTAGCAGGTGTTTTGTTTTAGTTGTAGAAGAGGCATAAGCAACGTACGGTCTTGAGATTCAGTCACAGCATCTAGAGACTGAGTAGACGCGTTTGTTGGAGCTGCCTTGGAGTACAGCCATGATCCCACTCGGAACATATTGGCTACCTATCTTCACCGGCCGGACACAGCCTTGATGGGAAGAAGAGGGAGAAGAACAGAGAGATGGTGAGGATAAAAGGATGAAAATAAGGCTGGTATCAAAGAAGACAGAGAGGAATATAAGGAATTGGTTATGCGCGAGAAGCTAAGACGGAAAGAAAAGACCAAAAAAGAAAACCACTTTTAAGCGCCCTTTTCGGTATTTTATATAGATAGAAATAGAGAAAAGAAACAAACAAGAGCAGAAGAAGGAGAAGGGCTGCTGAAGGTAGTACTCCGTAGCAGGCACTACTTTAATTCATCACCAGCAAGGAGGCTTGCCATACGCATTCAATAGGACGGTGGACGGCTCATGGAGTGAGTGGCGGGCGTGTTATATATTATTCTGGTGAAGCAGATTGAAATGACAGCAGGCAGATAGACAGCCGGATAGCATTAACTAGCAGGATGAAGCCCGGGAGCGGAACTTATTTTCTAAGGACCCCTATCCCTGCAGCATGGCCATGGATGGCTAGCATAAATTATGCGAGTTGTAGCCTTGGGACGCTTCTGTCTCACTGCCTGGCCAGGTGTCTGCCCGTCGTTCTCTCGTCTCCCTCGCCGGCAGTCCAGACAGCTGCCGTATATAAAAAAAACTAAACACACAAGAAACACAAACCGGATGGGCGAGAGACAAGACGCCCCCAGCGAAAAAGAACGGAGAAGATGACGGGATCCAAGCCGGAGTCTCGGTCACGCCAAGGCTCGGAGGCGCGAGGAGTTACATAGTTTGTGTTTGTAGCGTTGATAAGTAGACGGCGGCCAAAGGATTCCTTCTTCAATATGGGCGCTGGTTGCTACTCGACCGGGCCAATGTGTCCGCCATGCCTGCTGCGTCTCGGTCTGGTTGCTGCATCCTCTGTCCTATGTTTGGACGCTGGGCTGAGGCTGATTCCGAGGAGCTTTCGTAGTCGCAGGAAGGATTCAGACAAGGGAGTCCCCTTTAACTCCGGCTGCTCCGGGCTTTCTCTGGACAGCCTCCTTTTATTTTCTCTCTGGCGTTGGGCCCTGGATCTAACTATCAATCAAGCGACAAGATCCGCCGTACTACCAAGGCTTGTATGTTTGCTTCTTTCCCTTCTGCTTCCTGACGCCGCCACACAGGTACCTGAGATGCCACGTGAGGTCTCTTTTCGACTAAAGTGCAACGAGATAAAGCGTTGAAGATGCGGGAGGCTAGCCTATTCATATTGCTTGGACCGGTTTCGACAGCTTAAGCTGTTGAGATCCTGTGTTCGGACCGCAGTAAAGCCCGTGTTGTCGTCATTCAGTAGCTATCAGTTACATTGACCCATGGCTCACCACGTATACCGACCGAGGACAGGCAGCGTCGTCACCATCACCATCAACGTCAACAGAAATGCATATACTTTCGCGGTATTCTGCACTATGGACATCTTCGTACTCGTCATCTGGACCAGAAGGAATCCGAAAATAGCTCCCCCTTGATGGCTGTCGTTAACTAACTAGTTGGTTTGAGACGCAACTAAACCCCCAAAGTCTCGGCGGTCTCAGCGGCCAAGCGCTTGATAGAATGACGGGCTCTGGCTAGCTTGCCTCATCTCACCCCAGGGATCAAAGAGAGCTACGGAGCGGTCAGCATATTAGAATAAAACGGGAGCCTTGGATAAGGTAGTTCGTTACAGCTGCTCAGGCAAGACAGGGCAAGGCACCTTCAGCCTCGAGTATGGCGGAGTGCAGGCGATAGCATTGAATAGCCTGACAGTAAGCTAAGATTCCTAATCTACCGGTGTATTCTAAATACAAGACCAGCCTATCTTCCCATAATAATCTCCATAATATAAGAAATATCAACGCCGACTATCAACAATAATAGGTATCAAAAGTTGCGGCGGAAGTTGGAAAAAGGTCGGCCTCTTTTGGCGGAGCTTACGTAAGCCACAGCTCTCCCAAAGTCGCATCAACAGCAAAAGCCAAAAGAACGAGAATCATCAACAGGCCGGATATCAATCAAAGGCTTTCTCATACCGCTCTCTGATCTTCTTTTGCACCGTGACCGTGCTGGCCCGCCGGTAATACACCTTCTCCAACCTATTTTATAAGACACAGCCACCATGTCGAGTCAGCCCGCCTCCCAGGGCGCTGCCAAACCTCAGTCGGCGGAGACAGCACAGCCAGAAAAAGCCCAGAACCTCTCTGCACCTCTGGAAGAAGACGACGAGTTTGAAGACTTCCCGGTAGAAGGTATGCGCTTGTGTTGTTGCTATTTGAGTGGCCATGGGCTTGCTCCTTTTTTATGCGTGTTGACGATCAGTTTGCTTATACGTTTCTGTTACGATTATAGATTGGCCTCAAGAAGAGGCAGAAGCTCCGAGCGGAGGGTCTGGCAACGATCATCTATGGGAAGAAAGCTGGGATGACGACGATGCGAGTGAAGACTTCTCTAAACAACTAGCGTGCGTACTCTGCTGAGTCCCGATATACCCTCCTCTGTTCCCTCTCGATTGCAACAAACTATATATATATATATATATATATATATATATACTGCTTCATTTGCATGGATGCTAACAAGTTGGTTCTCTCTACAGGGAGGAGATTAAAAAGGTGGAAGCTGCCAAGCGATGACTGGACTGTTGTTGAAGAATGGACTCTCTCATCTGTGCTGCTACCAGCTTTCTTCTTGTTTCCTCATCAGCCTCATGGGTTTTTCTTTAGCGGAGTTTAGGGACTTGGGGGGTGTAAGTAAAATTTTATAGTGACAATCAAGTGGATTGACACTACTGCATCTTGGTCACTTTCTGCCTCGAACCATATTACTACTATTGTTAGTTTTACTGATATACAGTCTTCAACCGAAGCCAACGTTTATACCGAAAGATGATGTTAAACAGTTTTTTCTTTCTTCGTTTGGTTATATATATTTACTGTAGGAAAATTTTTGTTACATTAGTATCTCCAGTGATATCAAAATAGCCCCGTGGCAAACTGAACCAGGGAAAGGAAGCTGGGGTTTGCAAAAACTCATGTCATACGTGGGAAGAGAGTCACTTGCTCGAAAGTGCAGAAACACCGGGCAGATCCTTGCCCTCAAGAAGCTCAAGAGAGGCACCACCGCCGGTCGAGACGTGGCTTAATTTCTCTTCGGCCTTGAACTTGGCGGCAACGGTTGCGGTATCACCACCTCCGATAATGACGATAGCTCCCTTCTGAGCAGCATCTACTGCAGAGCCGAGAGTATCCTTGGTGGCTTGAGCAAAGGAGTCGAACTCGAAGACACCTGGTGGACCGTTCCACAGGATGGTCTTAGCCTCAGCAATGGCCTCCTGGAAGAGCTTGACACTCTCCTTGCCGCAGTCAAGACCCATCCAGCCATCGGGGATGCCATCTGCGTCGGTAGCATATCCAACTTTGGCATCAGCAGAGAAGTTGTCACCAGTGACATAGTCAACTGGCAGGACCACCTTGACGTTCTTGGCCTTGGCCTTCTCCATGATACCTTGAACCAATTTGCTGCCTTCTTCATCGAACAAACTCTTTCCGATCTTCAGGTCGTTGAGCACCTTCTTGAAGGTGAAGGCCATACCACCGCAGATAATGAGACTGTTGACCTTAGTGAGGAGGTTGTCGATCAACTGGATCTTATCCGAGACCTTGGCTCCTCCGAGGATGGCGAGGAAGGGTCGCTGGGGGTTCTCAAGGGCCTTTGCAAAGTATTCCAACTCCTTCTTGACCAAGAATCCGGAGACTTTCTGTGGAAGATCAACGCCAACCATGGAGCTATGAGCTCTGTGAGCAGTGCCGAATGCGTCGTCTAAGAGCGAATGGTGATTAGAACGGGCTGTTATCTTCAATCAGGACATAGCTATGTGCAATTGACATACTGATGTAGACATCTCCCAAAGCAGTCAAACCCTTCCTGAAAGCCTCGACGGCACTTGGATCGGCCTTGACCTTCTTGCCGGACTCATCCTTAGAGCTTCCCTCCTCCTCGGCGTGGAAACGGAGGTTCTCTAGGAGGAACACCTGGCCATCACTGGCACCAGCTACAGCCTCTTCGACCTTCTTGCCGACGCAGTCATCAAGGAAGGTAACATTCTTTCCGAGGAGCTTCTCCAGCTCTGGCACAACAGGCTTGAGGCTGAACTTCGGGTTGGGTTTGCCATCTGGTCGTCCGAGGTGGGACATGAGGATCACTGCTTTAGCACCGTTCTCAACAGCATACTTGATGGTTGGAAGGGCTCCGATGATTCTCTGGGGGTTGGTGACCTTGAAATCGGAATCGAGGGGGACATTGAAATCGACCTAGAAGCCGCAAGTTAGCTCTTATATCCTTAATACTTCAAGGACTGTATTTGGCGGGGTGTTGTAGCTGGCCATACTCTGATCAAGGCCCTCTTGCCCTTGAGGTCGATATCGGTGATGGCTAGCTTGTTTGAGAGCGACATCCTGACACAATTGACGGAGTTCAGTGATAAACGACGGTATACTAGTCGAGGTGAAGAAGTTGTTGACGTTGAATTGAAGAACAAGGGAGAGGCGGGCACTTGGTGGGGTTATATTTATATAGAGGGGGAAAAAGCCGCTTGCTATTTGTTTATGGCGGGGCGAGAATCGGAGAGATGCGGGAGGTGATGTAATCCTACGGACCAGGGGACATTAACCAGCTGGGACTACATATTCAACAGCAAAACAAGGGATGTTGATTGAGATGGCAGCGTCCATGAAGGCAAGAAGAGTTGTTATTGAGGCAGACATGTTCTATAGGCTGTGGCAGTTCGTATCGGACTATCTAGAGCTGTAGCTGCTGAGTGGCGAGAATGAGGCCAGCCAGTTCCTTCATTTGCTAGTAAGAATGATGGCTTGTGAACCATATTTCTTCGGCCCTCGCATTGTACTCTAGTGTGTATGGCGATTGACTAGTATCTGTGTTCGTTTAAAGGCCCATGGCATGGTTAGTGTCTTTTAAGTGGCATCAGGTCAAGGTACTGAGACGGTGCTCGGCCCGGCCATGCAAACAGCCATTGCAGGCAGAATGGAGATTGTGCCACTAGCATCAGCTCTGCTATATCCTTATCTAGCCCAGAATCATGGTGTATATACGCGTGTGTATCGAACAGTGATCATGTTTGGTCTATTGGACGGATTGGATGGTTGTCTGGTACAAGGGAGGGAACCGCAAAAGTGACACTGATGCCATTATAATGATATCTAATGGAACAGCCTATACTAGTCTTGAGAAACGGTTAGCTCATACCGCTCTCAAATTCAAAATGAAAGAAGCAGTGCAGCGTATGTGGAAGCCTCAGATCAAGTGTATGTGAGATGTCAACATTCAATTCCGCAGGTGTTACCCTGGAAATTGTCGGTATTGCAGAACTCTCTTGTTATTCATCATTGGAGAAAAGGGAAGAGCCAGTAAACACTCACCTGTAGGATACATAATATATATATATATCGTTTCAGTCTTACCGAACAGTTTCGCTTCTTCCACATTTCTCATGCTATTTGTTGCTGAGTATTTCTTTTCAGCAAGAAAAAAAAAAAAAAAGCCAACCCGCTGATTAGTTAATATAACCACGTGACTAAACTTTAAAGTTCCTCTTGATATCGCGAAACTCGGAAAGGCGACGACGACGTCGAAGGCTGAAGAAGGTGAAATCGACAAAGAACAGTGAAGAAAGCAGGTTGGCGGCCTCATCTTGGACGGTAGTTTTCTGCTATACCAGAGCTATATTTTCTCTCCTTTACTAATTTTGTCCCACGATGGCCGAATCGCCGGCTTCACCTCTCTCATCCCTCGCGTCAGAGGAGTTCCCTGAAGACGTCAAGTTCGAAGACCAGGGACGCTCCCGTTCCAACTCGCCTCCTCAGGCACACCCATCGAAGCGCCGCAAGATGGGGGCATCTACATGGGACCACCATACTCCGATATCCTCAGTTAATGACGACATACCACCACCCTCTCCCGTTGCTTCTATATCGTCAGATAGCTCTGGCGCCATACCAAATTCCCCCGGTGCAATGGCTATCCTTGGTCCCGAAGAAGACTACAGCGGTGCTGGGAGAGACCACATTACAGCCTGTCTTTGGGAGGGCTGTGGCGCAAAGGACTTTGTAGATATGGATGCGCTTGTTAAACATATACATGACGAGCATATTGGATCACGACAAAAGAAGTACCTATGTGAATGGGGTGACTGTGCTCGGAAGGGCCAGGCTCATGCAAGCGGGTATGCCTTGCGAGCGCATATGAGAAGCCATACCAAAGAAAAGCCATTCTATTGCGCGCTACCAGGTAAGAAGAGGCGTCCAAACCATCCAGCTCATTATATCCGTTATTATACTAATTTTGACGGCATCAACTAGAATGTGATCGAAGCTTTACACGTTCGGATGCTCTATCGAAGCATATGAGGACAGTCCATGATACCGATGCCCTGAAATCTCTCGATGCCCTGGCAAAGCAGCATGCCAACCCGACAGCACCTAGCATTTCCAAACCTCCTCGAATTAAACTAAAATTGGCACCCAGAAAAGAAACCGATAATGCTGAAAAACTGGACGGATCGGAGCAAAAGGGCGACCAAGGCAAATCGAAGGATCAGGGCGACATACCAATTTTCGACCCAGAAATCGGTTTCGATGAACACGAACTTGCAATGCCGCTAGAGAAACTTGTCCGCCTGCTACGCCGACAGATACATTGGGCAGAACAGGAATCAAAGACCCTGGAGAAAAATTGGGAACTGATAAAGCCAATGAGGAAAAAGACCTGGAAGGAGAAAGAGCTTATTCTAGACGATCTTATTCATAGTGAGATCCGTGTCTACGGCACCCCACCTACCCAGGAGCACAGCCCGCCTAGCTATGGTGGTATGCCCAAGGTGACTACAGATCGGACGAAAAAGCCACCGTCTCAAAATAAGGGTGGTCTGGAAGAAGCTGGTGGCGGAGATGAACAGCAGACACGGCCACAAACCCAGACATCTAAAATGAAGTCTCATGCTGATGACGGTCAAGTGTAACTAATATAGAAGGAGTGTACGATTGGTTGGTGTTTTATGTTATGATACCTTTATTGCTCTCTTGTTTCTACCTATTCGCTAACAACACTGCCTTGCTTATTTGGAGCTCTCACTATCTCTATGAATATAATGCTAATTCGGCCTTTACCTTTGAACAAATTTTTCTTCAACCCAGTGCTATACTAGCTTAAGTAGAAGCCATCGGGCAAACCGGAATATATCTAAGGGAAAGACTAGCTTGTATTGATTTCTCTCGAGTGTCTTTGTCAAAGAAACTCTACTGGTGACTATGTATACCTCCCGGCTTCATCGCTCATAAGCTTCAACGCTCCCTCAGATCAAACACACCCAGCCCCAGAAGAAAAAAAAAAAATAAATAAAAAAATAAAAATATAAAGGGCGATTACGGCTTTTGAGGACAAGAAAGAAACGGTGTAGAAAGCAATGGGAACGTGGCTCATCTAGAAATACATATAATCCAGGCAAGGCTATGAATGAACATAACATCAATGGAAACGAGGAAAAGCAAATAGAAGACGAAGCAGCAGAAACCGGGGGAAATTATATGGAATCAACCCTATTTCTTCCACAGAGCTTATACCACGCCAGGAAGAAACGGAATAAACGCCGTTCACAAATGCAAGCAAACTCCGGCTGCTCCAAGCCAGAGAACCAAATAAAAGGCGAATAAATGGAAATAAAAAAGTAACATAGATATCGCGGGAAATGTAATATAGTAGTAAGATGAGGAAGTGATATCCGGTAGCAATGTGGTCAATATTTTGCGTAGGTTGGATGGCAGATAGATGTTGGATGAAAGATCGGATAGACAAGCTAGGGGAATTAATTTGAGGCTTCGACGCGTCCCCCATCCTTTGCTATCTTTTCGTACATAGTGAGAAGTGCGCTCCCTGGTGTTCCTTTGTTCGGCCAGTAAGTAATAGCACAGTAATCCCTGCGTGAAAAGTTAGTACAACAGCTTTATTAAAGTAATAAGAACATATGAACACGAACCATAATCTTTCTTCAAGTGAAGCTGCAGCGTCTTGACCGTCGAGAATACCATGAATGAAGTCTCCAACCACTTGCAGTAATCGGCGAAGTTCAGCAACTCGCTTTGACTTGCTTGGAATATTCTCCTTAGTGACCTGTGACACTCGTCTTAGATGCTCGCGGATGGGCTTGAAGATACTCCGAAGCGTAGTGTCACCGCCCGTTGGAGTACGATCGTCACTACGACGGCGATGTGCTTCTTCCTTGGAATGTCTGCGGGCTTTTTCTGAATCGACTGGCTTCCCACGGTCTCTTTCCCGGTCTCGATCTCGATGATCTCGTAATGGAGTGTGAGATCCGTCCGCACTATCCCGACTGGCACGGTTTTGCATACGGCGCCTTGACTTTTCACTTTCTCTACCTTTTCGCGGGAGAGAGGGAGCAGGAGAGGCAGAAACGGTTCGATGAGCATTCCGAGAATTGACTTTCTTATTATTCCGGTGGTGGTTTTCCAGAGCCTTTCTTGCCGCGGCGTTGGAACCATTGCTGGCTTTCGCCTTAAGAACCGATATGAGGTAATCCGCTCTTCGAACCAGGTGTACAGCTCCAGGAGATTTCGATCCTTCACCTTTGCCGCTCAATCGCTCTTGCTTGCGGTCGACACGGTGTTCATCGAGGAAAAATTTGTCGCCTAGGCCTAGCTCGGGATCATCGCGGATCTGTGTCCATGCTCCATAGCCGTGGCGAGCAATACCCAGACACAGCATTCCATCTTCTCGAGCGCCCCATGAGCAGGAGTAATCGGCACCTTTGGTAGCTTCCGGTATGCGGAAACTCGTTATGTCCTGTAAACTGGAGGTAGCCTCACGTAGAAGACGCATTTCCCCAGGCCTACTAACGATAGTTTCTGCATTGATGCGTTTGACACCCTTGTGATCGAAAAGGATTGCCTTGCGCTCCTTTTTAGTAAAGCTCTTACCCTCACGTTCAAGGGCACGAATTCTGTTGTTTTCCTCCTGTTCAAGGGCAGTAGCCTTCTCAATGACCTCATTGAGCGCGTCTTTCACAACGGTAAGATCGCGGTTCACGAGGCGTGCTTCTTTTATTATTTCTTCCTGGCGATCCTTCATGTCACCGTATCTCAGGTATGCACGGATGAGATGTCGGTATTCCTTCTCACTTAGAGGTGCACTGGGATCTGGGCCTTCGGCATCAGACATAATTTCAGCATCCAAATTCACTTGTTGGCGAGCTCGCCGCTTGGCTTTCCGCTCCTCGCGTTCATCGCCGATCATGGTATTAGAATTTGTGTTTTCAGGAGGCTCCTCCTTCGGGGGCGGCCTTCTTTGAGCCTCTAGTTCCTCCTCAGCTTTGATCTTCTCTAGGTATTCCTTTGGAATGATGTCGTCCCATGAAAGATCATCGAACTTGACATCAACATATTGACATTCATTGATAAAGTCGATTCCTCCGCTAACCTCAATAGCGTCTTCTTCGACAGTCTTGTGTTCTTCAGCATTGGCAAGAACAGCGTCAATGTCAAGTTCTTCGAGTTTCTTCTGGTTATCAGATTGCTCGAACATTCGCTGTCCGCGCTGTTTGAGAATCCGCGAGATATCATCGAAGGAAGTAGGTTCATTGACATGATGACCAGCTTGAGCAAGCTTGTTTTTGAGGCTAGTAGCTTCATTGTCGGTAACACCTCTTTGGATGGTTATAAACTCCAGCAACAGCTTATTTCTCGCTCTTTCCAGGACCTCCTCTTCAACGGTATCCTTGGAGACTAGGCGGTATACGCTGACAGGTTTGGTTTGCCCTATACGGTGAGCTCGAGCCATTGCCTGCAAATCAGCTTGTGGGTTCCAGTCCGAATCGAATAATATAACCGTATCGGCTGTCATCAGGTTGATACCAAGGCCACCAGCACGGGTGGAGAGTAAAAAGGTAAAGTCGGTGCTTCCCGGGGCATTGTAGTGTTCGATGGCGAGGCGACGAGGGCCGGCGGCAATGGTACCATCCAGACGTTGATAGTTGAAACCGCGAGCATCCATGTAGTTAGCTAAAATGTTCAACATTCGAACCATCTGACTGAAAATCAGCACACGATGGCCATCATTCTTTAGCTTAGTCAGGAGCTGATCGAGAACCATCATCTTCCCGCTACTAGTAACGAGGGCCTTAAGTTGGTCTTCCCGCCGTGTGCTTCCTCCAGCTTGCTCTTCAGGGCCCCAGAACATGAATGGATGATTACTAGCTTTCTTCAACTCCATCATGATATTGAGTAGGGACGGTTTAGGTCCCTTGCCGCCGTGGTTGAGAGCGTCGTAGTTCTTGGTCAGAATGTTTTTATACAGTTCGAGTTGGACATCGGATAACTCAACGCGAATGATCTTTTCAGACTTTGGCGGAAGCTCACTCTCGACCTTAGATTTGGTTCGACGAAGCATGTAGGGCTGAATAGCTTGGGTCAGGTCAGCAAGCTTTGCACTGGCAGCTTCTGAGTTTAGGTCCATATTCTCATCAATTTCGATGACGCCTGGATTGAGAAAGTCCATTAAGGCAGAGAGTTCCCCCAGGTTGTTTTGAACTGGAGTTCCCGTTATAAGAAGCCTACAGGACGACTTGAAATCAAGTAGTTTGGTATATAGCTGTGAGTCACGATTCTTCAATCTATGCGCTTCATCAATTGCCATAAATTGCCATTTGATTTGGTTTAAAAAGCTTGCGTCTTGCAGAACATATTCATAAGTGGTGAGGAGAACATTGAATTTAGGACGTTTCAAATTGCCATCAGCCAAAAGCTCGTAGTCTTTGATGATCCTTCGAGCAGGCTCCGGACCGCTGTAGACGATGTAGTTGACGTCAGGTGTCCAATAGTCAAATGTCTCACTCCATGCAGGCATGGTACTTAACGGGACGATGACGATGAATGGGCCCTGTTGCTGTCTGACATGCCGTAGCCAGTTGATGAATGCTACCGTCTGGACAGTTTTGCCTAGGCCCATTTCGTCGGCAAGGACAACGTTGCGGCCGCGGACCCAGTTGTAAGCAAGGAAGTTGACTCCCTTAATTTGGAACTCCTTGAGTTGACCGTTCTGTATAAAGTCTGGGTTGGTATGAATAGGTTCGAACTTGGAGCGGGTTGCAGGATTAGACTCCGCTCTGGAGGAGATCGGAGGGTGGGAGCAGCGGTCGAGATAGGCATCAATCTGGGCTTGAGCCATGTTGCTTATGAGGCTTCCTTCTTCCCATGTACAGCCATCATAAGGTAAACGTTTCCATTTGATGTAGTACTCGGTTGCGCCATCGACTTCACGGGAGCCGATTACACGTTCGACCTGCTTGAAATGATCAATTTTCTCAATATATCGTTCGCGGTCAAGACTCCATTTCTCTCGTTCTTCCGGGATCACATCTGGATCTCTCATGAAGAGGATCTCCTGTTCGATCTCCCGCCGGATATAGTTGTCTAGACGCCTGATGCCACGGCAGTTAGCAAGGGTATCGACTGTTTCCCAGGTTGCATGGTAATGTGCTAAACCCTGCCACTTGGTGTAGTATTCGCAGTCACGGCGGCCTAGATCAGGTTTTTCAAGGTCTACACCTTCTTTGAAGCGATGATAGAGGATCTTGTCGATGGCCGGTGTGGTGTCATCGACGGTATATGTCCATTCCCCAGGAGTCCCTTCCTCGTACTCATCTTCAAACATGTTATCGTCACTCTCTTCGTTGTAATTACAGACCTTGTTTGCCCGCCGTGTTGAAAAGCGAACTTCACCATGTGTAGGTATGTAGGAGTTTTTCAGATCATTTTGGTTGTTCCGGCGTTGCTTTTTCCCCTGTCGACTGCGACGCGGACCTTCATACGCGTCACTATCAGAGTCTGACGACGACTCAGGCATCTGGACTGGGGAAGGACGGTCAGAGGTACGGCCGGGACGACGTCGTTTTGGGGGTGGGGCAACATCAGACTCGGAGGCTGAGGACTCTTGATCCAGCCGCCGAGTTGGACGAGCGCGTCCACTCCGTCGTAGACCGTAGAGAGTAGGGTTGTTTCTGATATATTCCTCTTCGTCAACAGAGGATTTGCGTTTCACTCCCCTTTTAGAGCCCGGTGAGGACGAAAACATCTCCGACGGAGGGGCATCTACGCCGTTCTCCATTGTGAATTCAGCAACGTCCTCGCCAGCCGCGTCTTCCGAGCCCCCAATGCTTTCATCATCAGAAGAATGGTGTGAGCTCATCCCGGCATCAACACCGTTGACACTTTCATCGTCGTCATCATCGTTTGCCGAAGCTGCGTCTTCTTCGGCATTCATAGATTCATGGGAGGCATCAGAGTCGTCCATATTCTCCGGGTTTGAAGGGAACATCTCGCCATCACTAGGCGCATCTGGCATGGGAACATTATCGTGAAGCCCATAGCCAGGCGGTGAGCGTAGAGGACTATGCCCGTTACGTATATCAAGGGGGAGGGTGTTCGGGATCACCACGGTCGAGGCTACATTTTGGTCGCAATTAGCATTGAGCAGGCAATTGCAGTCAAACGCGGGAACAAAGCGCACAGAAAGACAGGCGAGGAGCATGTGGCCAGTTATTATTGTATTATAGGTAGCTATAGCTCCTCAGGCAGGCATAGGAACGCGGGGATAGATGGGGTCTGATGTATTTATAGATGAAATTTGATGGAAATGGGGATGGGTGAACGGGTGTTCAGGACGGCCAGCGCGTGAATATAGAGGCCAGCCCATGCAGACAGAGAGGCAAAAACAGTTATACAGACAGCAAAGCCGACAGCAGAGAGCTCTACAAGCTCGGCTCAAATACAGTAAGCCAGGAATAGGGGGGAAGTTGGAGTGCGGTGCTGGGGGTGTCAACTATGAGAGCAGAGGGCCGGGGGCGGTATCTCCCTCTGTGGAAGACGACACAGAAAACCACTTACGATCCATAGCGTGGTAGCCCCCAGGCGCGACCAGGGACCGGCTGGGCGGTTTAGCGTGTCGACGAGGCAGAGGTGACCGGCAAAAGGGCGCTCTTCGTTGTCTCTATAAATGTGGTTTCTTCGGTGGTTTTTTGTCTGGCGGCAGAAGGACGACGCAGAAGCAAAGGAAAAAAAAGGAAGAAGAGGTGGAAAGGTCGGACGGCCGTTGTCTTTGCCTCTTGTGGCTAGACTTGCTGAGTAAGAGCTGAGTCAGTACTTAGCTTAGTCATTAATTAGATAATAAAGTGTGTTCTTGCTGACTCATTGCGACGCACGAACCACAGGCCGAGGATAAGTCAGCAAAGAAAAAAAAAGGCAAAATAAAAAAAGTTTAAAAAAAAAGACACAAAAACAAGACGACGTCGACTTCAACTCTGCTGTTCGCCCACCGAGAGAGAGAGAGCCTGCCAGCGTCCAACGACCACCGCGTTCTTGTTTCCCGTTGAAAAGAGCTCCCTTCCTCCTGATAGACAGCAGGTCGAGGAGCTGTCAGTTGGGTCGTTTTGGCTACCAGGCGGACTCGATAAAAGCTACTGGAACTTTTTCTTTTCAATAACTAGTTACTGCCCCTCCACAAATAAATTTATCTAGTTACAGGACACCTATAGACCGACAGCATTCGCAGCCATCCACCATGTCTGATAAACTAACTAGGTATGCTATCACTGCCTTTATGCCACAAGAAATCAGACTGATCCCTCTTTTTTACTATAGGATTGCTATCGTTAACAGCGATAAGGTATCTATACTATAACCCCGCTATATTTTATATACCCTTGGTTAGACACAGGACTCTAACGCCGAAATCTTTCACGCATATAATAGTGCAAGCCAAAGGTTAGTGAGCTTGAATACCGCCATCAATTGAACGGTCAACTGACAAGTAATATGTAGAAATGTCGCCAGGAATGCAAAAAGTCTTGCCCAGTGGTCCGTACCGGCAAGCTCTGCATTGAAGTCGCCCCAGACTCGAAAATCGCGTTTATCTCAGAACGGCTGTGCATTGGATGTGGTATCTGCCCAAAGAAATGCCCATTTGGTGCAATCCATATCATCAACCTGCCCACCAACCTGGAGTCTCAGGTCACTCACCGTTATTCAGCCAACAGCTTCAAGCTTCATCGACTTCCCATGCCCCGTCTGGGTCAGGTTCTTGGATTGGTTGGAACAAACGGTATTGGAAAGAGTACTGCGCTCAAGATTCTTAGTGGAAAGCTCAAGCCAAACTTGGGCCGATATGACAACCCACCGGACTGGGAAGAAATATTGAAGTATTTCCGTGGGTCTGAGCTTCAAAGTAAGTTCCCTCCATAGACATGCGGGGAATTAACACATATACTAACAAATTTTTCAAGACTACTTCACAAAGGTCCTGGAAGACGATCTCAAAGCTGTCGTCAAGCCCCAGTATGTTGACCAGATCCCTCGAGCTGTCAAGGGCCCGGTAAAGGAGGTCGGTGCTCTTCTGGAGGCTCGCGCTCAGATGGACAATATGGAGCATGTCATGGATGTCCTAGGTATGTAATCTTTTATGTCCAAGATAGCTCTCTTCTAACCCTACGTTTTAGAACTCCAGCAAGTCAAAAACCGTGAGATCGGCCTGCTCTCTGGTGGAGAACTCCAACGTTTTGCCATTGGCCTTGTCTGCGTCCAGCAAGCTGACGTGTAAGTTTAACCCTCATACCCGGAGTTGAAGAAGATGGTCTAATACTAGAATAGTTACATGTTCGATGAGCCTTCTTCCTACCTGGATGTCAAGCAGCGTCTTGCTGCTGCACGTATGATTCGTGAACTTCTTCGACCAGATGACTACGTTATTGTCGTTGAGCACGATTTGTCCGTTCTGGACTACCTCTCTGACTTCATCTGTGTTCTATACGGTCGTCCTGCCGTTTATGGTGTGGTTACACTCCCAGCCTCAGTCCGTGAAGGTATCAACGTCTTCCTTGACGGTCACATCCCAACCGAGAATCTTCGTTTCCGTGAAGAATCTTTGACTTTCCGAATTGCTGAAGCTGGCGATGATATTATGATTGACAAGGATAGAGCCTTCAGCTATCCAAAGATGGAGAAGACACTTGGAAACTTCCACCTTACCATTGATAGCGGTCAGTTCACAGACTCCGAAATCATTGTCATGATGGGAGAAAACGGAACTGGCAAGACTACTTTCTGTAAGATGTTGGCTGGCGCAATCAAACCAGACGGTGGCCAGAACGTCCCTCCAATGAACATCAGCATGAAACCACAAACTATCACACCCAAGTTCCAAGGCACCGTTCGACAGCTCTTCTTCAAGAAGATTAAGGCTGCCTTCTTGTCGCCACAGTTCCAGACTGATGTATACAAGCCACTTAAGCTGGATGACTTCATTGACCAAGAAGTCCAAAACTTGTCTGGTGGTGAATTGCAGCGTGTTGCTATCGTATTGGCGCTGGGTATGCCAGCCGATATTTACTTGATTGACGAGCCAAGTGCGTACCTTGATTCCGAGCAGCGTATCGTCGCTGCCCGTGTTATCAAGAGATTCATTATGCACACCAAGAAGACTGCATTCGTCGTTGAGCACGATTTCATTATGGCCACCTACCTCGCGGACCGTGTCATCTTGTTCGAAGGAGCTCCTTCCGTCAAGTCAAAAGCAAACAAGCCCGAATCTCTTCTTACAGGCTGCAACCGCTTCCTTCAAAACCTGGATGTTACCTTCAGACGTGACCCCAGCACCTATAGACCACGTATTAACAAGCATAATTCCCAACTTGATCAGGAGCAGAAGTTGAGTGGAAACTTCGTAAGTTTTTAACTGTCTTTGGCTACACTCTATTTTGTGTCTAACGTTATTTTCTAGTTCTTCTTGGAAGAAGAGAGTTGAAAAGGCTGTCCCACGGGATAATCGCCATGATGGTCGTAATCGTCGATGGCCACACTGGCAGGAGAACTACTGGAGGGTTGTAAGGGACCGCCGCTTGAACCGTGTCAGTATCTCCAGCCTAAATGCCGGCCAAGGATGGCGTACCATCCGCTTCTTCGGAGAGGAAACGTCATATGGTGATGACGATGACGACGATGACACGAAGAATTTTCCATGCGCCGGGTCATCTGCATAAATGTTTGAATACCTGTGACAGAACTACCTGTTCATGATTTCTATGCTACGCCCTTCCACCATTCTCATGCAATGTGGAAAAGAGGCTCCCGGTGATGGTTATGAGGCTCGCAATGTCGATCAAGGCCGACAATGTGATGCAGCGGCGCACGCTCAGTAGCGCCCTATGAGTTCAAGAATTTGAGAAAGTTCAATCAAACAAGTTGCGGTTTTTTTAAAAAATAAAACTTGCCTTTCCATTCTTTTGTGCCTGTATCGTTTTCACAGGATGATAACCCTGTACCTCAATTTTGGTGATTTGATTCAACATCTTCCTCCACTCGTTTGAAACAAATAACTTAGTTGAATGGATGAATTATCCAACGGTCAGAAGTATTGGCCTATGTAGTTATCAAGTCAAGTTCTAAACTATGGCAATATAGGCTAAGATGTTGGTTTGATGAAAGTACAGAAATAGATCCAGTATACATCTCCTAGTCTTCCTCAATCTCACCTTCCTCGCTGCCAGAATGAACAGCCTTCTCTTCCACCACAGGTGCTGCCTTCTCTTCCTTCTCTTTGCCCCGTCTCCCACCATTGGTACCACCTAGACGGTCAGGTTCACGCCTGTACCGTTTTGCGGACCGGCTGCCAACGCTCTCGGTATCACTATCACGGCGTCTGCGACGCTCACTAGTCACACTACGTGCAGCGGTATCGGTATCACCGCCTCCATAATCCAGTTCGTCGCGACTGGTTCGAGGGTCAGCACGACTATGGTATAATCTATCTCGTTCATCTTCTCGGATACGGCGATCTCGACGATGTCGAGAAATGCTTCTGTCGCGATCGCGGCCTCTGTCCCGATCCCTTTCACGATCGCGGTCCCGGTCTCTACGGTCACGGTCATGATGCCGAGGCGGTGACGAAAATCCGCTGGCTTTGCGATATGATCTTTCCCTGTCTGCTTGGGCTTTGCGGCGATCCGCTTCGTACGCATCTGGTTCAGGGGTACGGCTACGGCGTCCGGAGCCTGACCATCTCTGTCCATTGCGGTCATCTCGGTCTACACGGTCGTAGTGGTCGCGACGTGATGGCCGGTCCCGTCCGCGGGCTTCGCGATCACGTTCAGCATCCTCATCTTTTTCCTTTAATCGGCGCACAACTTTTTCGAATGCCGAGCGGCGTGCGTCCTCCGATTCTACCGCTCGGTATTCCTCCATCTTTTCGATTCTGGGTTTTACATCTTCCCAGGTATCATTTGCCTGAACAGGGGGTTCAAGGTGCTTGATGCGTGATCGTAGAAAATCAATCGCGCGCCGCTGTTGCCGATTAGCTGCATGCTTCTCATCTTCTGTACGTCGAAGGAGCTTCTCTTGTAGACGATCAAAGATGAGCTGGAGAGTGTCTTGGTCAATTGTAGCGGTACGACGATCAGTTCTCATCACGGATTTAAACTCATCAAACGTAGTTTTCAACGTTGTTTCGAACCGTTTATCCTAGAATCAAAATGTTAACACCACCTTTAAACCACTTAGATAAACGATTAAATGGATAGATCCTTACATCAAGAACATCCAGGACATCATTTCTTGGCCCACGGATAGCACGTTCTTCCTCTTCAACCACGTCCCAGAATAAATCTAGAGGACTAGACCCAGATTGTCCAAGCATTGCCGTATACCTTGGATCTTCTTCAATCAAAGGGTAGATATTCATCCATTTGCTACCCGCTTTGATCTTGCCTTGAGACCTAAGCTCTTGTAGCAAAGATACAAAAGCATCTCTTGCTTGACGTTCTCTTCTAGTCTTACTAGCTTTTTGCTGCTGTCTGACGTCGTTGAACACTCGTTCAAGAGACTTGATATGATTCTCAAATGCAGTGAGGATATCCGATTTGGTCAGAGCCTTGAACTTTTCGTCTCCTTGGATTTTTTCATTAGACTGAATTATCTCCTGCGCTTCTGACCAGCGAGTATAGGGCTCCAAATTCAGAGTTTTCAAAATATCAACTAGGTCATCCCTTGCGGATTTACGCGCATTGGCTTGCTTCTCTGCGTGCTCCTTTTTCAGCTCAGATTTATACTCCTCAAACAGCTGCCTGCGTTCACCTTCATCATCCGTGGATCGAAAAATAGTTTCACCTTCGATAATAGGCCGAATGGTTTTCCAGCGGGTATAATGCTTGATTTCAGGATGACTCTTCAGCATAGTACCGAAATCTGCTCTCAGTTTAGCAAATCTCTCTTTCGCCTTGTCCTTTTCTTGCGCGCGAACTTCAAGAACGTATTTGTCAAATGCGGCCTTGCGGTCTCTGGGATCCTTAAGTGAACGGTATTGCGGATCCTTGATGACGGCACGCATAACTTGCTCCCAAGACCAGTCCGGTTGAACATTGCTGCGTCGAAGAAGCCTCATGAAAGTAGCCTCTGCCTCCTCAAACGAAGCAAAACCGGAGTCGGACTGCTGATTTGCTGCAGTTATTGCGTTAGCACCGTTTATGTCAATGCCACCCCCATATCCGTGTCGTCGATCGTTTGCGCTTCGGTCATGTTCGTCACGATCGTGAGCTGGAGTTTGGTAGGTAGGGAATGTGCCTACACCGCCAGCAACAAAAGTCGGAGCACTAAAGGTAGCTATATTAGATTTCGCCTTTTTAATTCCAAAGACTATGGAAAACGTACGCAGGAGCTGGCTTAGAAGCAGGCTGAACTTGAGCTTGAGCTTGAGCATTTTTGTAAACTTCTGGCATTTCCCAAGAGCTTTGTTTGGTTTCGGTGTTATACCAGTACTTGCGCCCACCGGCAGCCGTATATTCTTTCCATGGCTGATTTGCCAAAGCGCGCTGGAGAACTATCAGCGGTGTTCAAAAATAGTGGTACAAGGAAAATAATACACACCTCCACTGGAGTCATTAATTCCAATGGTTTGGTCCATTGGGTGGCTTTGGTTTGAACATTGTAGTAGTAAACCCTGCCCTCGGCATTTCGTGCCTCCTGCCAGAGGGCTGGCGGTATCTGTAGACCCTCCGGGGCATTCATCGTGACGAGTCGGAGGTGCTTTGCAAACGTTGCAGCAGGTTTGTTTCCTGCTTAAGCGGGCGACACAGAACACAATACTGTGAAAACGCACTGCAAACAGCCCTATGTGCCAGCCACTATCCGCCTCCCGCAAAGGAGCTCCTCCAAGGTATCGTCGGCTGCGTCTGTTGATCTTCGACAAAAAGATTTGAAGCTTCTGAGACTTTTTGGCGCGCGAAGAATTTCTTAGCGCGTGTCACGTGAAGATGGCCCCCTTTGGGCCTTCGACGTTTGCCTATTTGGGAATTCCATGAGCTTCGACTTTTGGACATCAACTTCCTGCAAATCCAGGCAGAGAGGAGATAAGGTTGTTTGCCTGGTATTATTCTTATTTCATGGTTGTCTACGGCTGGAAGTACGAGAATTAAGCTGTGCTTTTAATTGCAGTTATCTCGTTTTGTTGAGCCTTGCATGATACCCTGATGTTAACATGTCTGAATACCAATTCCTACAAGATGCGACGCTGGATACGGTGATTCCGCACGCTTCAGACCTGAATATCGAAGAGCTACTGGGGTCTATACAGGAGAGTTCCGGGGATCCAGGAACATATCTGTCAAAAATTCAACAACGTCAACTGCTGTTTTTCGGTATGGATTTCGAAACCTAGCTTTCTTGTGGTTGCTATCCCATTACTGATACTAGACGAACAGACGAACACATTACACTCTACCTAGTGCTTTGCCTATCTGATTTCCCAAAGGACAGTCTAGAGGCTTGTATATCAAACCTAAGTGTACGCTTCGAAGTCTTCGCCATTGATGAAGGAGGTCCGAATGAGCCAGGAGAAGAGGAGCAGAGCTCGAAGGATTTAATATATTCCCAAACTGTGGATAAGAAGGATGATCCATTTGTCATTGTTGATGAAGCTGTCGAGGATGGAGGGGATGGAAACCATGCATATGTGATATGGAAATCAGAGGCATTCCTTTGTCAGTATCTGGCCTATCTATGCAGTATAACCCCTTCCTGAGCTGACCTGATATTAGACCGCCCTCGAGTGCGTCTAAGGCATCCATCCGTTGTTTTTACGGCGTCTGCAAGCTTTAGCCCCCAGGGCTCACAGACCTCGGCCAGCAATGACCAATATCTGCCTCGACTCACGCCAGCATCTACAAATATATTTCAACCCTTGACAGCTGCCGGAGAGGATATAGATCCGTACCTTCCTGCCTCTCGGATATTACGGCTTGTCCCCTCTACCCAGCCCGAAGGGTCAATGTATAACATCCAGCAGACGTCGTATCACCCAATTCGCATTATACCGGCTGCCAGTGCTAGGATTAGATATTCCCGATCGGCCACCGTTTTGAAAAAGCTATCAACAATTGCTAGCCTCGACTTTGAGGCAACTCCGTTTACCAGCTATGAAGTTGTCTTGGAGGAGGCTAACTTATCCCTAACTAATGGAACAGTGGAACCCCTGGCTCAAGCAATTGGCTTCTCGCCCCCGATCAGCTGTCCAGCACGGGATGATATCTCGTTGGTCTACAAACTCATATCCTCGGAATTTGCCGATGGCGCACAAGTGACATCTATGCTTGACATCTCGCTCAAAGTCACTGTGCTAGTCTCAGACGAATGTCGTCCAAAGATCTCGATGCGCTGGAGGACAAGCGTTGACTTCTCCAGGCCTACAAGCCAGTCCCTAGGAGGCGTTAGTAATGTGTTGCGACGAAGTATCATATCCCGGGGGAGCGACGAGTCAACGCAAGAACCAACTACGCCCCAGGTCACCTCTTTTGCTCCTACAGACCATGGAGTGAAGATATCGTTCTTCGGTCCCCCTAGCGTCGAGGTTGGCAAGCCATTTGACTGGGATGTTTTTATTGTAAATACTTCCACAAAGGCAAGGAAATTCGGGCTTTCTGCTGTCCCGTTTCGAAGACGTTTAGACGCGAGAACACATGTTCCCCGGCCGTCTTCTTCTTCCTCCATAAAGAGGGCAGATGAAGTTGCAGACGCTGTTATTGACGAAAACATTGTCTATGCAATGCAACAAAATGCGGCACCTCACGAGACCGATCTTCTTTGCCTCAGCACCGATTCAAAAATAGGGTAAGCGGCCTGTCATCTGCTTAGCGAGGTGCAAGCTTGTTACTGTGATTGCTGACCCTTATATTCACCAGGCCTCTCCACCCCGGTACATGCCATTCCACAAGACTAAGGCTCCTTCCGCTATCCCCAGGGCTTCTACACTTGGAGGTCGTGAGGCTCATTGACCTGGCGTCAAACGAAACCATGGAGATCCGAGATTTGCCTGACATTGTTGCTTACGCAAAGGCCGATATTTAAGGGGCTTGTCCACAACGGATCGCCCGGTAATACAGCGCATGAACTAGAATAGATGGCGGGTTGCATATTAAGTGCCCGGTCAATAATAAGAACGACTCCCTACGGAGCTCTACACCCTGCCTGATCGCCCCCTTATGACTATCATCGCCCTTCTTTCTGCTTCTCCTGCGGCTTCGGCTTTGCTTGTGAAAGAAAGCGCAGGCTCGGCTCGTATACATCTTAGTCATGCACTTACTAAGCAACTCTATCCCACTTTGATTGGCTGCTTTGCTCGGCTTGCAGCCTTTTTCCAAGCAACTTCAAATCTCTTCCAGAGCGTCAAAAGCGCCAAACGGAGCAAAAAAAGGGCCTTGCGTCATACAGCAACAGGACCGCGAGGACACCTCCACGCCCAACCAGGTCTCGCTCTATCCACAGCCGCCCGCATCTACGTCCATCTACGCAAGGGAGATCCTGTCGAGAGAGAAGGCAGTCGAGACCCCAGGCAGCCATGATTAACCAGTCGAAATGGGGTCTGCTCAGGGCCTTGGACAGTCGATATATCTACGGTCGTGTGGTCAGTTGAAACCTTACCAGCATTTGTTGGATCAACATTCTTGCGCTTCCCGCTACTCCAGAAGCCGAGATAGAGGCTGTATTATGCCAGCATTGCTCAAGAACTAACCGTTTTCTTCATATCTAGCCTCTGCTACACGCCATCATATTCCTCATCGAGATCGCCGTGACCATGAGGCTGATAGCCAAATTTAACACGTACTATGCTCAGAATCCCGGTATGTCCCGAGAATCATCATTATCCCTTAATATAGGACTGGGACTGAGATAAGAGGCTAACGATGATTTGCACGACAGTTCTGACAACGATGGTGACGAATGCTGTAAGGATACCTCGACCCTTGCCTTCCGCCAGGAGTTCAGATATACGGAGGGGGTTACTGGAACCGTGCTGACGGGAAATAATTCTATAGGTTTTGGGTGGAATAGCGGACACTGTTGCACAGTCGATATCCGCCATAAGTGCCAGATGCAAGGAACTACCGAGGCACCGGGATAAAACCAGCTTCATATCAATTGATTTGCAAGACTTGGAGAAGGAAAAACCACCGGCTGTGGGAGAGCTGAATTTCTACAGAAGGCGGCCTGCTCCGTTTGACTTTGAGAGACTCACTCGCTTTATGGCCTATGGCTTCTTCATGGCGCCTATCCAGCACCGGTGGTTCAGCTTCCTATCCCACATATTCCCGGTGACCCAGTCCCATGCAACCATTCCAGCATTAAAGCGTGTTGCGATGGATCAACTCATCTTTGCTCCAATCGGTATATATACCCTCATTCGCACCCTCACCCTCCACTTTACTCCAGAGCGGGAGAAGAAAATAACTAACATGGTTAGGTCTGGCGTGTTTCTTCACATTTATGACCGTGGCAGAAGGTGGCGGCCGTCGGGCTCTGTCTCGTAAATTCGAAGACGTCTACCTTCCAACCCTGAAGGCTAATTTCGTGCTCTGGCCAGCCGTGCAAATCATGAATTTCCGTTTAATTCCTATCCAGTTCCAGATCGTATGTGTTATCCAGTCATAGGTCCTAAGTTACTCTCCTTATCGCTTGCTAACACAGATTTAGCCATTCGTGTCGTCTGTCGGAATTGCCTGGACTGCTTACTTGTCACTAACTAACTCTGCCGAGGAAGAGTAAGCACATGACAAATATTTTTTTCCTCCATTTTTCTTTCAATTTTCTCTGGGGTGGAGTTGGGACTTGTTGTTCTACATGGGAATAGGCCGTGCGATGCAAATGATGGAGCTCCTTCAATGGTTATATAGTAATGTCCATACTCGGGTTCGTGATGTATTTTCAAGTTTTTCATTGATTCAAGAGGGCTGTGTAGGTACTCTAGGTCCTTAGACCACGGTACTTATCTATGGGATTCGTTGTGATACTTTTCAGTATTGAATAATACAGAGATTATCTATTATCACTTAATACCATTAATTCTTTTGATGCTCCGTATTATATTATCGAAACAAAAACGGTCTAATACGAGAACCTGAACGAGGGATGATCGTCTCCGAGATTAGTGACTTCTTCCTCCGGTAACTGAAACCGATAATCTCGGCCTCCCGCATCGCGGATTCGATTTTCCCGAATTAGAACGAAGAGGAGAATGATACAGGCAATTCCACATAGCCAGAATGCTGCCAGGGTCGTGCCAAACCCAGTCGGATATAAAGGCTTTTCCGAGTCCAAAAATATATTGCTTGCAAGTATGCCTCCAAAGTTACCAAAGGCAACTTGGAAGGAAGTAGAAAAGGAGCGTTTATAGTGCCCTGCCATGCAATTGCTGAGCCATGTCACGCAGATAGGCTGTGTGATGAAGGTGCCAATGGTAATCGCAAAGACGGCAAAGTATCGAGCTCCTACGGGAACATGTTGCTGGCAGAGAAGCAGGACGTAGCCGACGGTCGCTATGGTGCATCCCAAAATAGTGAAAGCAAAGCGATGACGCATGGCGTCGGAAACCCAGGCTAGGGCTAGGGTGATGACGGTTGAAACAACAAAGATTGGGATGCTCATTACTTGAGCTTTGAGCGGTGCCCAGCCGAATTGGTGGAGAATGGTAGGAGTGAAGAAAGCAGTAGCATATCCAGATGTCACTGCTCCAAAGTACATGACCATCCTAACTCAAGGTAAGCCTGTATTCCCGGCAAAGTAATAACGTATAACTTACCCCAGGTATATCTTAACATCGAATAAGCAGCGTTTCAAGGCTGGTCGGTCGAGGCGGTTCATTTGTGCACCATTGTTATCAAGAGTTAAACGGGTAAGGAGCATCTTCCGTTCTTGGTCATTCAAGAATTTGGCCGTCTCTGGCCAGTCGACGATGAAGAACTTTGAGATAGCGGCAAAGACGACGGTAGCCAGTCCTTCGATAACGAAAATCCAGCGCCATCCACTGTAACCCGCTGTTCCATCTAGACGAGCAATTCCATATGCAAGTAGCTATCAACTGTTAGTATGTAATATATACACGGAAAATTAAGGGTCAAAGGCAAGCTCACTCCGCTGAAGGCACCGGCAATGATACTGGCAGAGAAGAAAAAGTTGACTCTCTTTTGGAGTTCATGTCTCCTGTAGTACATGGAGATGAGGTAGACACACCCTGGGAACCTTTGGTTAACATTGAGCATGAATCCTAATGTATAACGAGGTATAAAATACCTGGGAAAAACCCAGCTTCAAACATCCCGAGTAGAAATCGACATACAACTAATCCTGCAAAGCTTTTAGTGACGCCCTGGCAGATAGTAACCACCCCTATAGAGCCAGTCAGCAAGGTGAAGCAGCACCTTAGTGATAGTTCTCATGTTGAATCACTGACCCCAGGCTGCAATTATACCGCTTATCCATGTTGAAGGTGCCACTTTCTTCAAGATCAAATTGCTGGGAAGTTCGCATAAGATATAGGGAATGAAGAATATCAACAGCGCAATGTTGTAGTCCTGCCCAGTCATGTTGAGATCCTTCTCCAGGCCCTGAAGTCGAGCATTGCCAATGTTGATTCGATCGAGAAAGGCAAGCAAAAATAAGAAAGTAAGAACCGGCACAACATGGAGATCACATTTGCGAAGAAGCCGTTTCTCAGCCTCAGTATTATGGTCAATACATAACTGCTCAGAATCACCAGCCGACGTCTTCATGACGGCCTCGCTGACCGTGGCTTTCTCGCTCATCATCGGGTATCAATTAGATCAGGCCAAAATCCATCTGTCGAACGGTTCCAATGGGCTGAAGCTGACGGGATGCCAGCAGACCCAACAACAAGAGGATATCAACATGCTTAAAAGAAAAGAAGGGCTCTGGCCAGCTTTTCCCATCGGCTGTGGATCCCAGAAGAATTATTACGCGGTGTTCTCCGTATGGGAGAGTACATAGGACTACCGCGGGAGACATCTTGCCTGTCACTCGGCTCGCAGACCAGGGTGCTGATCGATCCTGGCACATGTAGCATGGCCTCTGTGACATGGGAAACAATCACTGTGCCAATCAAGTCGAATGCACGGTCAAGGCGGTTGCTGCAAGCGAAGAGGAGAATCCAGGGATTTGCTGCAGAAGGGAGGTTTGCTGGCGAAGACGGTGCACTGCTTTTGAGGGAGCCTTGCCACGGCCGTGTTGCAGCAAGGCAGGGCAGGTCTGCATCCCGACCACCCAGTGGGATACATAGTCATTCCGTCACCCACCGTTATATGATTGTCTTACTCCGTAGAGGGATATGAATCCTGCTCTTGGTTGACTGGGTCAAGGGTTACATGACAGGAGTCTCCCATCTCCCAGGATGTACCTCGATGTTCCAGCAAAAAACATCAGACAAACCCGCCAGCAGGAGGGAAACCGGCGCTTGCAGGGTCCAGGTGCCTTTGAACCCGAGAACCCTTGAATATTTTTGGATCCTGGAGCAGGAGACTAACTGCGGAGGAGGTTAGCTGGTCCTGACGTGCGCAAGCCAAGCGGACGGAGGTGCATAGCTTGGGCGTCCAGAGTCGGAGTGCCGCAGCCAGGATTGGCTCGCATCTCCGGCTGAGAAAAAGAGGAGAAAACACCGGTACGAAGTCAGAGTACGATGATGGGATCGCAAGCGACCAGCAACGGCTGAGATGTTTGCTCGCGATACCCGAGATAACTTGGCAGCTTTGTTAAAACTGTTGTTTTAGTTAAGCATAAACAGTCAAGACGGGTAGTTCGCTAAAAGGGGGAGGGGGGGGGAATATATTTGTCGTTTTATAACTAGTTGATGAACTAACTAGCTGGCTTGTATCCACCTGTGGGCAGTCGTATAACTAAACGTGTCCATCTACAAGTCTTTGGTTCTCTCGTCCGACTCTCTGATCCATTGATCCAACTTTGCTCGATCACGCACCCTGAAACCGACTTTGAACGGCCGAGGGTCGAGAGTCAGCGAGGTCTTGTTATCAGTGCAGTCGATGGGATCGAGTACGGGATCATCCGCCCTGTCCTTTGCCGGAACAATCGTAAAAGCGGAGATTATACGGAGAAATGCAGTGAAGAGCTCACGGTTGGCGAGATGCGAGCCCGCGCACATACGACTTCCTGCACCATAGGCATAATGTGGCGTGCCCGTCCCGTCAGCAACGTCGAGGTAGCGCTCTGGTCGGAATTCGAAGGGCTCCTTGAAGTGATTGGAGTCGTAGTTGGCAGCGTACGCATTCTGGTTGTCTGGTTAGCGATAAGGAGTACGGAGCACAGGGTAACCTGTTAAAGTACATGCTGATGTCTTACCATGAAAAACGTGGTTCCAGCGGGAATCACAGAGTCCTTCCAGGTGATGTCCTTGATACTGACACGGGGAAGGCAGATGGGAATTACAATAAAGAAGCGAAGGACCTCCTTCACCAGAGCTGTGATATACGGGACCTTCTCCTCAACCAGACATTTCTCCCAGGCGTCTCCGTCGGGGTAGACCTTCATGATCTCCTCATAAGCGCGAGCCTGAATCTCTTGGCCATGCTCAGAGGCCAGGTATGCGATCCCCATGATCAGGTTTCCAGGTACAGTGTCAAGTCCAGCAGACACCATGGTCAAACAAATGGATTTTCGCTCCGCTAGGAATAAGCGTCAGTATGGAGTACCTAGTCATGAAAGCGCTTAAAAGGCAGCATCTGAAAGACTCACCTTCGTTGAGCTTTGCTTCAGGGTCCTTTATTATATTTCCCGTGATGCATGGCTTATCGGTGCCATTTGCAATACGCTCCTTTAGCATCTCAAGCAGCTTGCTCATGTACTTATCTCGACGCTCCCGAAACTCGACTGACTGGCTGTTGCTGGTAGGCCATAGTCGGAGAAGCGGGATATAATCCTGCCAGTTATTGCTGGTGCTTCTGAAGTTGCTAACCGCGCGCTCCACCGTCACAACCTCCTTCAACAGCTCATCATCAATGCTACCATCGATACGGATGCCGTAGTTCAGGGTCAAACTGGTGTTAAGGGCGAAACGCTGGAAATAGGGGTTCGGATCGACATCAACTGTCCCATCCTTGCTGTCTGCCAACAGCTCCTTGATACTGGTAGTCGATTCCAGGTCGATGATAGGCATGTAGGACTGTACTGCAGGCCTGTTCAGGGCTGTAGCAGCAGCCTTGCGGCGTCTCTTGCAAGATTCGTCCCACGGCGATGTTCCAATGGTGAATCCCTGGGAGCTGGAAACGACGGAATGGAATGTGTGTAACTTTGGACGTGAAATCAAGGACGACTGGTGTGTTATCCATAGGTACTTCACGGACTCGAAGGTGTTGGCAAAGATAACTCTCTGCCCCAGCTATAATTAGCAACTACATGACTCTAATAGTTCAGTCATAGGCTGGTGCCACTCACTCTATTGCCCAGCCGGACCTGGAAGACCGGTCCATACTCCTTCACCCAGGCGGCCGCTCGTTTAGCATGTGAGTCTCCTAGCTGGAGGAGGTTGCCAAACATTGGCACCCCGGGTATCTCTGGGAGATTCTTGACCTTAGAAACATCGGTCTTGTTGAAATATTTAAGGAGCAGATAACCAATGGCCACGAGGGCTATCAGTATCGTGTGGGAAGCCATCCCGCCAGCTCTCTGCAGAGTAGATAAGATAGATAGCAAACCGGGACAGCTCAATCAGCTACCATCGCCGGTTGATATATACTTGTAAAACTTCTAGATCGACCACAGGAGACAGGAATGCGGCCCTGCTGAATATATGTTTTTTTTTCTCCCAGGAGTGGCCATTGGTGCCCGCAGGGCATCTCCAGGCGCATCATCGACGCTGAAGCAACAACTCCCGCG
This sequence comes from Trichophyton mentagrophytes, assembly GCA_003664465.1. Lineage (NCBI taxonomy): Eukaryota > Fungi > Ascomycota > Eurotiomycetes > Onygenales > Arthrodermataceae > Trichophyton > Trichophyton mentagrophytes. The sequence goes on along the minus strand of QQSR01000026.1, from coordinate 35,103 downwards.
CACACACTAAGCTGCCATCTTCCGCATATAAGCATCTTCGCAAGCACGGTGATTGGGCCAGCAATCTTTTCATCCTGGGGCAAACCTACACAAGCGTGCAGGACGCGGAATCCGTTCCACCCCCCACAGGGAAGCAAGGTCGACGGCTCAGGAGCCACCCACAGGTCGATATCTCCATCTCCGGGTTGCTTAGAGGGCTTTATCTAGCGGCAAACTCAACCGTAAAGTTCTGGCATCTCCTGAATGCGCCTTTTTGTGCTCGCGGGCTTATTCCGCCTTTATATTTCTATAGCCTCGGTCGAGTCCATGGAGTTTTATAGTTACTACTCGGGGACATCGACGGCCAGGTGTATATTTGTAGCGACGACTCCACACGTATTCTCTAGCTGTCTGCTTGCTCGTAAAGGTATCTAGTTGTACGGAGCTAGCTGCGGGCTGTTTGCCGAGGAGGCGCCTTGGTTATCTCGTCGCGCTTCGAGGCGACCTTCGTGTGGCTGAAATGGCGCCCACGGCACGGACAAGGCGCCGAATCGCTTGAGCCCAGCTAGCCCGTTATCAGTGACCATTTAGAATGCCCTTAGTTCAGTAAATAAAAAATCCTCTTCCCCCTGATATAATAAAATAGCAAAATACAATGTGCAATACTTAGTACGGAGTACCTGGAGGGTCAGCAAATGCCAAATTCCTCCCCGGTGGACTTAGTCAGCATGACTGGCCAAAGCGTTAAGGAGATTGCTGAGTAAGAATAGCTTAATTTGCTTAGTCAACTACAAAATGTTAACTACTTGGCTTAGTCATCCTCATTTACTCCAACCGAGGATACGACGACGAGCCATCGATATCGATAAAGACACAAACAACAACTCCGTACGTCGACCAAAGGAACTATCCTCTCTGCAGCCAAGTAAGGGGCTTCCATTAGGGCTCAGCGGCTTGATAAACAACTACGAGACTGATACTTTTCCGGCACAGTCGAGATATGAATTCAAGAATTCCTCAACATGGTCAACAGCCAACACAGGTGACAAAACGTTCCTTGAATAAAGCCACTGAAAAAAAGTGTAAAGAGAAGGGCTGTTGAGAGCGGTCAGGACGTGGATAGGCCCAGATAGGGTTTTAATCTTGAAGCAGGCGTCTCGTTTATTCTTGGTCCAGCTGTGCTGCCAGTGAGGCTATACAAAAGTATACGCCAGTTCTGAATCTCCGGTTCAACTTTACAGCTATCATGAGATCCAATTGGTCTCTTAATTGTATGGGATATACGAAGTGCCTTCAAAGATATGATTATATTACTTACAATCTTCCGACTCTGTAACTAACTAACCCACTCTAGTCTCAATGCTGAAATTCCACATACAGTTTCTTCTGCTGGGTCTCAGAGCCCTACTGGAGGATACATGCCGTATTCAGCATAATTAGCCCTGAGCCGAGCCTAAGAGTGAAGAGAGTAAGGCCAAGGGCGAGAACGAGATGAGGAATAGCCGGCGAGGCCCTCGCACTAGAGTTAACTAACTAGTTAACTAGTTAATCCAGAATGCGAACGTCGAGATTCGCCCATAATATTAGTTTACCTAGGTAGCTCGTCTACCGGCGCCCCCTCAGCGGATTACCGACGAGCCGCCCGCGGTTTGGTAGAGTGTTCGTGTGCCTAGAGTTAGTTATAGACGCCGGGTTCTCTGACGGTTTGCTCGGTCGACGTCAAGAACAACTCCAAAAGAAGAGCATAGTCAGATATCACCAGCAGAAACACGCCCACGATGACCAAAACGCAGTGGCAGGCAATCAGCGCGGCAAAGCAAAAGGCGCTGCTCGCCTCGATTCCCCCAGAATGGCTGATTCATGCTGATATGCTGCCGCCCGACTCTCAGCTGGACGTCTCAGCCTGGCCTGAAACCTCCGGATGGTTCACCAAGGTCGAGCTCGAGATCACTTCTTCTCCTGCGGCCGTCATCCTCGAGAAGACTGCTTCAGGGTCATGGACGGCCGAGTCAGTTGCTCGGGCGTTCTGCAAAAGAGCTGCGGCTGCCCATCAGCTTGTATGACTATACCATCGCCCTTAGTCAAATCAACCGCAGGACATCCAGGTTAACTAACTGGCGATAACTACTAGACAAACTGTCTATCAGAGACTCTGTTTCCTGAAGCTATCAAGACTGCTCAGGCACTTGATACCCATCTTGCAGCCACTGGAAAGCCCCTGGGGCCGTTGCACGGCCTTCCTATATCTATCAAGGATAACTTCAACATCGCTGGCAAGGACTCCACACTCGGATTCACAGCCTGGGTCGGGCAGCCGGCAACGCATAACAGCATATTGATAGATTTGCTAAAAGCAGCTGGGGCCGTACTCTATGTCAAGACGAATGTGCCCACGGCGATGATGATTGCAGAGACCGTTAACAACGTTTTTGGCCGGACCACGAACCCCTTTAACCGTCTTACCTCTTCCGGAGGCTCTTCAGGAGGCGAGTCGGCTTTGATAGCATTCCGAGGGAGCCCCCTTGGAGTCGGCACTGATATTGGTAGGCTATCCATTGTTTTACCAACTCTCAATCTTAACTAGACTAATCTATCACAGGTGGATCTCTGCGTATACCCGCGGCGCTCACAGGAATCTTTACTCTGAAGCCCTCTTTTGGCCGTTTCCCTAACTTCAAGACAAAATCTGGTCTTGCGGGGCAAGAGTCAGTGACCAGCGTCAATGGCCCCATGGCACGAGATCTACACTCTATCTCTCTCTGGGCCGAAGCAGTCGTCGGTTCTCAGCCATGGATCACCGACCCCAAATGCCTCCCTATTCCATGGAGACAAATTGAGCTCAAAAGGAGCTTGAAAATAGGTATTCTGTGGAACGATGGCATGGTCAGGCCCACTCCCCCTGTCAGAAGAGCTCTGAAGGAAACAGCGGAGAAGTTGAGGCTGGCAGGCCATGAAGTTGTTGACTGGGAACCCTTCGGTCATGCTCAAGCTGCCGATATACTGGTACGAGTAGCTATCTCCTTGCTCTCATTTCACGCCAGCGTTAACTCAGTTTAATGGAACTATAGGACCGCTTCTTCCTCTCAGATGGCGGAAAGTCCGTTGAAAAACTGCTTGCAATGTCTGATGAGCCTATTCGCCCTGAGATGGAACGGTATGGTCGTGCAGTTGATCATGGCGTATATAACTTATGGCAACTCCATCAAGAACGAAATACTCTACAAAAGGACTACCTGGACCGATGGAACGCTTTAGGGCTCGATGCTATATTGGGTATGCTTTTTCTTCAATGAATATCTGAATTTCTTAAATACCATGCTAATCCTTCGAAACAGCCCCAACGGCACCCTTTGCTGCCATCGAACATTCTAAATTCAGACATGTCGCTTATACAGGCGTGTTTAACATCTTGGACTATTCCTGCATATCATTCCCCTGTAACGTGGCTGTAGATCAAGCCGTTGACGTCCCAGCAGTTGGAGAAACACCACTTAGCAAGGAAGATGCTTTGGTACAGAGTGAATGTATGTCTCTCCCCTCTCCTTGCCGTTTCCCAGCCAGGTTAGCACATCGCTAATGAACTGTATACTAGATAACCCCGGTGTCATCCACGGAATGTCTGTCAGCCTTCAACTAGTTGGGCGCCGGCTCGAGGAAGAGAAGGTGGTGAAGATGTGTGATGCCATTTTACAGGCACTATGATCTACCACTCCGGTTTTTGTTATATATATACTCCTGGACCTGATAGATGAAGTGGTAGAAATATGTATCAATTTCCAATATTGGTTTCCACCTGCTACAATTTTGGTTATGAACTTTTCCGTGTTGTTGGATCAAATTAGTACCTCTACTACATGCTATCAAAAGAACTAGATGAAGTATTTTTTTTTTTCCTTTTACTTTTCTCTTTTGGCGAGGGTAGGGTACGGAGAGTTGGCTTGGGGCAGTATAAAGGCTGATACAAGGGGGTATGTATGGGAGGCACAGCCTTCGCCATTCAAGACGAAGTTATTATAAATAGAACACGGGAGATTATAGAAGTCTGTGCCACTTTATTATGATTTTGCGATGCAAGTGCTTTGGGCAGACACCATTGCATGGATGGTTGCGTTGGGCTTGAGGTGGGCTTTGGGACCAGGGGTAAGGGAGGAGGTAAGCGGTGGGCAATAGTAATATACGAAACGCCGCAAAGGGGTCGGTAGAGATGGGTGCAGGCATGGAACAGGTAGATATGGGGAAATCCCACGTTTTGCCGTAAGAAACGGATTTTTGGTAAATACACTCGGGAGGCAGACTGGATTTGAAGCATCGGAGAATTTGTGGTTTGAACGCGGATGAATGGAAAGGCGCAAAAAAGGGGGTGGGAATGAGGGGGAGAAAGCTGTGGACATGAGATAGGAAGAGGAAGAAAGGAAAAGAAGAAAAAAGAAAGCGACGCCTGTATGGATGAAACCTGCTTGGGGGAAATGTTAATGCAAGGAAATACCAAAAAAGAACACTCGGGGGGTTACATGACTGTGAATCTTGTGTATCATGATATAACGTTCATTACAAAGGTAAGAGCAGGAGGAATCAACGATGGGGATAGGTAACATGGCAGTTAAATCTGAGAAAGGAAAGGCAAGGAAAGAAATAGATAGATAATAAAAATTGGATGCACAAGGAATGGGTTCAGAAAGGCAGTCAAGATGATAAGAGGAAGAAAAGATATCATTTCTGCTGAATGGCAGGACTGCATTGAAAGCTAAGTGGGAAACAAGAACAAGAATTTCTTTTACCATTTGAGACGGCTTTTACATATCCATTGAATCGCCGTTAGCAAAGTTGAAGGTGCCGGTAGGCTGCTGGTTGGTACCAAGGGCGAATCCAGTCTGTGTTTGCTGGGGGGCAAGCTCATCGATATCAGCACCAGCTTCATCGTCATCAGAGAAATACTTCTCAATGATGTTGTATGCCTTCATGTAGATCTCCTCATTGGCGTTGTTCTGGCTGTCGTGAATCTTCTCCATACCACCAGCCTCCTCGATGAAGAGTGCATATCGGTTGATGTTAGCCTCGGGGCCCTGCCCAGCCTCCTTGTCCATCTCACCGACCTTAAGGATGTTTTCTAGACCATCAAGGGCAACCTGAATAATCTTATTGTCGGGGCAAGAGAGAAGGTCGCAGAGAGGCTTGATGCAGCCTTGGCTGACGAGGTAGCGGATCTGGTCTGGCTTCTGGAGACCACCTGAAGTGGCATTAGAGATGGCCCAGCATGCCTCCTTACGGGTCTTGAAATCTCCGTGGGATAGCAGGTGAATCAATGGTGGGATTATGTTGGCATCGATGACGGCCTGGATCTGTGCTGGGTTGCCAGCCGTAATGTTGGAGATGGTCCAGCAGGCTTCCTTGCGGATACCGTCCTTATTCGAGCTCAGGAGAGAGAGAAGAGCGGTGAGTGCACCGCAGTTGATGATGACCTGGGTTTGGATGTCGTCACCGGTGACGATATTGCCAACTGATCGTAGAGCAGGGGTCTGGACAGATGTGGAAGCATGCATCAAGAGCTCGACCAAACGGCGGGGGATGCCAGCCTCGATAACGGCCTGGATCTTGTCATTCGGGCCATCGGAGAGGTAGGAAATAGCCCAACAAGCGTCGATCAGCACTTCATCATCAAGCATATAGATGAGCTTAGCCAGAATTGGAAGAGCTGGTGCAATCTAGAGAAGAGTCAGTCACATCGTGTGTGTAAGATAGAACAATAACAAATGAATTAGGAGGCAGGGGCCAGCGTACAGTTGGCCAATCTGGCTGAGGAGTCTTTCCTCGACAAAAGTTGCTCAAGGTCCACGTAGCGTTGCGGAGCATGGTCAGCTTTCTGCCATCACCCAGCAAAGTGAGCAATGGACGAAGAGCGCCGGCACCAAGTACAAAGTCACGGCACTGAGGGCTGTCACCAGCGATATTTCCGAGGGCCCAGACGGCCTGCTCCCGCACATCAGGCTCGTGGCTGCTGAGGAGTTCAACGAATATTGGGACGGCTCCGGCTTCGATAACGACCTGGGTCTGCTGCGCAGATCCAGAAGCGATGTTGGTCAGGGCCCAGGCGGCTTCGAACTGGACCAAAGTGTGGGGGGATCGTAGGAACTCGACGAAACGGCTAACAACACCGGTCTCGATAACACGTTCAATTGGAGGGTTTCTCTCCTTGGAGAGTAGTTTTCTAAACTTGGTGGTGCTCTGAATCTGCAGTTCGATCTGGTCTGAAAACACGCCGTTGACCATCTCTGGGAGCTCCGCATCCAACTGGTATATGTCAGTAAGAGTTAAGTTCCAGCCTCATAGTGTATGAAAAATAACGATAACTGATAAGAATAATAATAACATCATGGTATAGCCCTCCATGATGCAAAGGTAAAAAGGCATGTCAGGGGTGTGTAGACGGGAGTTTTAACGCTTCTACAAAAACACGTTCAAAAGAGTGATAAAAACGGAGCAGACATACCTCAGTTTCGATAGGACCAGCTTCATCGTCACTGTCTGCGAGCCCGTCACTGGCTCCTATCCCGGCGCCAATACCTCTTCGTTTGGCGAGATTCTCTTCTCTCTTCTGCTTGCGGATCTCGACCTGCTGCTCCTCGCGGCGACGACGGAGCTCATCCTGCTTGAATGTGCCCTTTGCCTTGAACTGGGTACGACGATGCTCGGGGATGTAGCGTTCAGCCATGATGGTGGTCGCTTCGATGCTGTTTATCTATTCCACGGCTGGTTCTTGCGGGTTGTTTATTAGTGAGGGGCTGTCCCTGTCACAGATGTGTGCTTTTTTTCTGGCCTGGATCGCGAGTCAGCTGCAAGAATAAAAAGACCAGAGAGCGACGAGCGTAGGAGAGACGAACAGCCTGGCGGGAGACGAGACAGCGCGGAGAGCAAGACGGTCGACAGGGGATGTTTGGCGTTGTGAAGCGAAGGGAGGAGGAGGAGGAGGAAGAAAGAAGACGAAGAAGATGTGGTGGTGTTTTTTTTTTTCTTTTTGGGTGTTTTTCTTCTTCGGTGGGCTTCGGCTTGGCTTTCACAGCTCTCTCTCTCTCTCTGCCTTATATAACTGAGTTAATCAACGACTTCACCGGACAAACAACGTCTGCGGGCAGGACAAACGGCGGACTGAGACTGGAGACTGGAGACGAGACAGCGAGCGCACTGATGAGGACGCCGCTAGGGCTTTAGACCAGCTGGAAAAACGTCTGAATGGCTGCACGGCTGCGTCTCGACCGCGGTTGAGCCTGAGTTAACCAGCAGCTGCAGCACGCCCGGCTACAAACAGTACAAACCACGGGGGAGTCCGGGAGGTTGAGAGAGCGAAACGATGGACCGATTGCCTCCTGGCTTCGAGGACGTGGCTACGGCGCAGTCAAGGGCGTCTGGTGCTGTCAGCATCATCGCCGTCGTTGTGGATGCCCTCAGCCCGACCAGAACATCAGGCTCATCTTATATGTCGACTTTCACGGTCAAGGACCGCGATGTTGGGTCTGGGCCATGGGGAGGCCTCAAGGTAAAGTACTTCCATGATGACATGGACCATCTCCCGGACCCTGATGTAGGCGATGTCATTTTGTTGCGGAATATCAAGGTTAGTGTTGATTTCAGCCCACATATCTCTCTGGGGTTATTACTTTTGGTAGCGTGCTAATGCCTTCTAATAGTCAAGTATTGTCAGAGGTGAGCGTATGCATGTGTCTTCATACGCTGACAGTGCCGCCTGGGCTCTGTGGAGTAAACATGGCCGGGGCAAGCTGAAGCCTGGGTCCCTACAGCCTACAAGAGAAGAGAAAAAGTATGCGTCATGGTTGCTGGAAAACAATGCCTCTGCTCAAAATATTCACCGGACTCGGCGGGATGACGAGACACGGCAGGCTGCAAAACAAAATACAAGCTCCGAAGTAACAAGTCGCAGGTTTTGTCTACTCAGGGATGCCGTCTTTTCAAAATTTATTGACATCACTGGCGAGGTTGTCAAAACGTTCAGGGAAGCTGACGACAGGTTCATACTTTACGTTACTGATTATACCTCCAATGAACATCTTTTTAATTATATCCAGCCATCTAACGAAATGGACGATGATGACCGCCCGTATCAATACATCAAAAAGGACAAGGATAATAGATGGCCCGGCCCCTTTGGGACAAAGACTATCCAGATAACACTCTTCACCCCGCACGCTGAATATGCTCGAGAAAATGTCAAGGTGAAGGACTATGTTACTCTCTATAACGTCCATATCAAAGAGGGCAAGTTTTCTGGCCGGATGGAAGGCGCCTTGCATACTGATCAGAAATACCCTCACAAGATACAGGTACACTTAATCAACGGTATGGAAACTGACCTGCATATTATGCAGTTAGTCAAACGAAAAATGCAGTATTGGAAGAAAATGCGTGAAAAGCTACCCAATGACCCCGGTGAAAATAAAAATTCACCAAGAAAATCTATCTCCGATCTTGTTGTTGACAGGAAACGGCAGAGGCAGCGGGAAAAACGGGAGAAATTAAAGGAGAAAAAGAGAAAAAAGAAAGAGGATTCAGACCAGCCAGATTTCCCTCGTCTGGCCCCGATAAAAAGGGATCAGCTAAACCCCCATGGTATGTATTTTGCAAACCTTCCTACGTACGTATTAGTTGGCCAATCTAATGGACGCGGAACAGTACGCGCATCAAACCCTGCCATACCTTGTCGATTGATCAGGGACATTCTAGACCCCGATACCCATTCATTCAAGGGTTGTGATGGTGTCGAATTCCAGCTACCATTCCAAAACGTCCGCTACCGCTCCTCTGTCCGCGTGGTTGACTATTTCCCCCATAACCTAGAAGACTTTTCTGTCCTATATAATAGAGATCGCGCCTTACTCTCTGACGATGTAGGTGACGTATCTGACAGTGACCCTGGTGGCCGAATGTTGTGGGAATGGCGATTCTGCCTTCTTGTCGAAGACGGCGGTCCAAACGTCCCGTATCTTCCACCAGGACAGACGCGAGAGCGCATGCCGCTCTTCGTATGGGGCTCTGACGCAGTGTTTCTGTTACAGATGGACGCTGTAAAGTATGTTATTGTCGGAATCATATTCCATTACTGTCTAGCCTTATCGCTAACTGATGTATATAGCCTACGTGATAACCAGGATGCGCTAAGTAATCTCCGAGAGAAGCTATTTGTTCTATGGGGCGACCTGGAGGAGCGCAAAAGCGCTGATATAGATGCCTTCTATTCCGGCAAAGCAGATACCGTTTCTACAAAGCCTTTTACCTGCTGCATTAAAGAGTATGGTGTCATGACCGGAAACAAAGAGACCGACCCTATTTCCCTAGGGTGGGAAAGACGTTTTCAGATGTTCCAAACTGCCATTTCATGACCCTCTTGTGCTGGCCATTCTTTATTTAGCGAGTTTTCTACTTGTCTTGGTTATCAATATACCCCTTTGCATCTCTGCGTTGTCTTTTATTTGCAGCATTCATTCTTAGGAGCCTATCAGCAGCACCCGGAACATTTTTGTGTGCCCTTATTTAATTTATTTAATTATGTTTTGTTTCAACTATGAGTTTGTTAGAGAGTTCAATGGACAATTAATTCTGTTCTAGCTGCCTGATATCGTTATAATCAAAGGGTCTGATTTGATTATGTGGGACTAAAGCTGCATATAGAAGAAAAAGGCCGAATTCAAATAACCTCACCCATAAAGGTACACAAGAAACGAATGGATGCCCCCCCGAGAAATCTCATCGGACAGAACTAGGTAACTTGCTGAAAGATGAATAATAGGATATTCGAGACTTAACAAACAGAACAGGAGCATATCGTGAACTTGATCAAACTTTGGTAAGCTTAACAATATTGGTATCAATGCCATGGGCGTCAGCATCGAATCGGCAATTTGAGCCCCAGTAGCAGTCTTTCTTTCCAGCCTCGCTGAGAGGGCAGCGATGACCGTAAATACAAGTAGCGTCGTCACATTCGGTACCGAAATGGCAGGGTGTCATTCTAGCCACTACCTGCAACACCATTCGCTCCTGTTTTCCAAGCTTATAGTCATGGGTATGATAGCAATTCGGGTTGGGGCAGTCGCCTAGTAGAAAAAATAAGTTGCATAGCTTCAACTTCTTCACGCGATTTAACTCGTCTTTGGGAGCGGCTTTAAAATCTATCCGATCGACTCTTTGTCCATACTTGTTGCGCTCAATAACCGGCGGAGACGGGGTACCTGGTTTGGATGGTGTTAAATCTTTGAATGTTGTACTTGCACTGGCTGCAATAGTGGATGCCCACGTTGCTGGTGTGGTACTGCTGCTGCCCGAAGTAGCCGAGGCAGCAGAAGTGGTGGCTGCTGTTCCGTTGGAGTTCGAGGGAGTTCTGCTCACGGCCCGGGGATTGGGGTGTCCAATATTTGATGATGAATATGAATTTGAGGTGGTGACGGCGGTTTCCCAAATATGATTTGATAAGGGAGTTATTTTCGATTCCCGGAATAAGGTCTCAAACTTCGTCACTCTATACGAGCCTATGAGCGAGGCAAGTTCCCTCTCAAAGGGGAATCCCTCCAAGAGAGTTATTCTTCTTGTGAGTTCTATATCGGCTAAATTATCTTCAAGGAGGCGTGCGTAACCGTTATCGTGGGAGCAACCCAAAAATATTTGTTGGCAATGGCAATTGTACAAATTCAGTTTAAGAATTTCTATTGTGGTTAGAGAAGCTTATTAGTTCATTGTTTCGAGTAATAGAACCATGATGGTAATGTGAGAAGCTGGATAACTTGCCTGCAAGTTTATCATCTGCTCTATCCTTACCGCTCCCAACATCGACAAAGTCGAAGAGCAGTCTGCCTCCATTAAATCCACGAACGAAGTCCTCAAAGACAGAAGGCTTATCAATAATCCCAGCTTTAAAGAGAGTTTCCCCTAAGCCTCGCACATTCGCATATATTCTCGCAACAATCTTCGGCGAATGAATGTTGGTGAAGGTCTCAGATGTGTAGTCACGTATAGCTAACCAGAGCTGATTCGCGGCGTCTTTTCCTCCTTTTTCTCCTTGCCGAACTAAAGAGTCTCGGAATATCATGCCATCGCCATCTAGAAGTGCAATTACAAAGGGTTCTTGGTCCTGTCGAGAACGACCAATTAGCTTTGGATTCAAGATACATAGTCTTAGGGAGAGGTATACCATGGCAGTTTTAAACCTCGTCAACTGTTCCATAAGCTCCATTTCATGCATCTGCACTTCGCGATTAAATCTGGTTTCTCTGTCATGATCTAACCGTTCTCGCTGATAGGCATCTTCAAGCTCCGTAATTCTACTAAGTAGATCCTGCAGGACAGTTGAATTAGACTTTACAACATAATATTCAGAATTGGGGGAGGAATTGGGCAATTTTTGACTAGGATTCGAGAAAAACTAATACTAACCTCTATCAAAAGATTTTTTGTCTGTTCGATAGCCTTCAATTGCTCGTACCGGTTGAAGAACTCCTGAGCTTGGGCGGATACAGGAGCCATCTTCGGACACTTACAAAAAAAATGTGAAAGATAGGAAAGAAACCGTGCAATCGAGCGGGGCAAGGGAAATATATATGACCCTCTAGAAGGAGTAGCTTGATAAAGACACAGAAGCCGCAGCGGCTGGTGGTATAAAGAACGATGCTCGCGGACTCGTCTGTAAGCGCTTGCTTCTTCCCGTTTCAAAAAAAGAGATTAGCGCGCTAATTCGTGAGCTAATTAGTTAGCGACTATTGAAGCCGCGCGGATAAGCGCCTGCTGACTCAGCGATCGCGATTGTGTATACGTGGAGAAAATGCGTAAAAAGCCACAAGACCAAACATCGCACCGAAACTCGAACTGCTCACCACCTCTCCTCCTCCCCCTTCTCCTTCTCGCCGGTCTCCTTTTTCTCTGTTGTGGCTGTTTCCTGGCGCATCTGCCGTCAATATGGGCAAACTCTCATTTCTTTCTGTTGCGCTCCTCGCAGCCCAGTCCGTCTTCGTCAATGGCCAGGGATCCGTATGATAAACCCCAAAAGCAATCTAGAGATGTGATCAATAGCTAACGGTAACTGCTAGGCCGGGACTGGGGAAAACACCGAGGCTCCAGCTGGTGTGCCCAAGCTGGGAGTTACAGTATCAACGACATTCCCCAATGCTGAGGTGTTCGGGGTCAAGCTTGTCAATGGTCAGCCCACCGAGGCGCTTCTTCATTTTACCAACCCAGATCCTGAAACCGTAACCGTCAGCGTTATCGGAGGATCCCTTTGGACAATTGAAGCTCCAGGGAAGCTCCCCGTTAACGTCCGAAACCTTACTGCAACTCCATATGGCATGGACATCCCGGCTGGAGATCAAATCTCTCTTCCTTATTTCTTCACCAACGATATGCACCCGCAAGATTTGACATTGAACCTTGCTGCCGTGATCAGCGATAGCAAAGGAATTATGCATCCAATCACTGCCTACAACGGCACTGTTAGTGTTGTAGAACAGGACACCAGCATTTTTGACCCTCAAGTGTAAGCTTCTAACACATTTAGTCCCCGGGTAACGATCCTGCACCTTTCCCATTGTAATTGCTAACATATATGATTGTTTAACAGCCTCTTCCTCTACCTCTTTCTCCTGGCCTGCGCAGCAGGCTCTGTCTACTTCTTCTACACTCTCTGGATTGCGCCTTACTTCCCCCAGAAGCGCAAGGGTGGAAAGGGATCTGATCGTGCCCGAAAGTCAGCTGGTGTTTCTTCTTCTGTCGATGCTACAGATCCGGCTTCCACCGAAGGAACTCCTTCGACCAAGACTTACGATACTGAGTGGATTCCAGCTCATCACATCAACAGACCTGAAGCACGAAAGGTCAAGTCTAGTGGAAGCCGTGTGAAACGAGCTTAGACAGCGTTTTGATCACAGACTCAAATTTCCTTGGATATAGAAACATATGCTTTAGCTGCTTTTAAAGCAGGTGGAAAGCCTTGGGCACCCCCAGTATTGACTGGCTGAGAACGACATCCGTATACAACAAAAGCTATCTTTCTAGTTGGAGTCGTATGGGGAATATACATCTTCCCTGTAATGTACTTTCAGCTGTTCCGCATTATTCGGCTTTCATATATACTAAACCATTATGCAAATGTATATTATCTTATCTTCCAGTTGTCTAGGCTAGTATTTCTTCGTGATAATTTGTCGCAGTGCTATTAGCATCATGACGCTATATGAAAATTCACCTCAAATCTATTCCCCTTTTTATATACTGCGGAATTGTTTTATCTGCCAACCAATAGTACTTATCCAACAAAATAATAGTAATGAAGAATACTGGATAGTAATAGGCTTATCTATAAATCTTGCCCGTTAAGTAGGACGAGGTGGCGGACGACATCAATCACTTCGTCCTCCTCCACATTGAGACCAGGATTATCAACCTTTCGTCTCAATACTTCATCAAGCATCATTCTCAGCCGAGAAATTAGGACTCCGATTCGAGCCCAACCTCGGAGCCGGAGCCATTCGTCGACTAGCACGCCTCTACCCAGAGTGTCCAGTGTGACTTGCCCGGTGAATAGCAGAAGGGCATAGGAATTGAATGCTATCAAAATATTAATTAGCCGTACACCATAAGGGCATGGGAGTAGGACAATACTCACGCGTCACATCTCGTATAAAGACTTTACTTGTTGCCATTTTGGTGAAATAACTCACGTATTGTGCAGATCCGGAAAATACCTGGGCATCAAACAAGGTAGAGCTGGGATGCACAAATACTCTGCCATTCTCCTGGTTAAAGTATTTGATCGTGCGAGCCTCAGGGTCGAGCTCGATGGTCCCAGTCATCGACGAAGCGAATTTCTTCTCGGGGAAGGATATCGACGCAATCTGAGGGTTAAACGCCCCTGATATCAAGGCGCGAATTAAATGGGTGTTCTTGTTGTGACGATTCCAGCGGCTTTCACAATCAGGATCCTTGTAGTCGACTGGCAAAAGCGCTGCATCTTTCAAAGACCCAAGGAGTTGAGCCCGGTTGGAGGAGATATCCTGCAGTGTCTGTGGAAGTAGAAACTTGTCCCGGCACCATGCCTGGGCTTTCCGATAACCTTGCTCACGGATCTTGTCCACCCATTGCTGGTATGCAGCGAGATCTGTCAGAAGATCTCCATCTCCATTGGAGAACGAAATTCGAGCTTCTTTGGCTTCCTCACGGGCCTCCCTTGGACTTGCAAACGGGCTCTTAACGGTCAAAATAGCAGCGATGGTCAAACATGCTTCTATGCATCCAAATATCACACCATAAACCATTAATTTGGCACACCGCAAATCTGCAGGAATTATAGATAAATAGCGTCCAAGGGCAGTTAGCTGATCATTATCAAGAGCCCCCATGCGATGGAGCATATGCAAGGCTCCGCCGACGGCAACGTTGTCTGGAGGTGTGAGAGTATTTGCAAGGAAGTCAGGTACATTTTGAATCCCCCTCATTGCCTTTACAGAAAGGCAAAGCTGCTCAAGGGGAACACGCCGGATTTCTGGCTCAGGCCGGGACGCCATATTCTGCTCGGCGTTTCGAGTGTACAGTTTGAAGCAGGTACCGTTGCGGACACGTCCAGCTCGACCTCGACGTTGCTTGCAAGCTGCTTGGGAGGCCCATGTTTCTTCCAGTCGTACTATGTTGTCGACTGGGTTATATCGGGTCTCTTTGACCCGGCCAGTATCTATAACGGCCACTATATCCTCGATTGTAATGGATGTTTCCGCAACATTTGTGGCCGCAATCACTTTTCTCTTTCCAGGCGGGGGTGCATTGAAGACTCGTTTCTGTTCATTTGGAAGCAGTGAAGCATGCAGAGGAAGTAAGTGGGCAAAATGCAAATGCTTCATGGAGGACAGACATCTGTCTATTTCCATTGTTCCTGGCAGGAAGATCAAGATGCCACCCGGTTCATTTCCGAGCTGAGCATCAATGTGTTGAACAGTGCTGGATATAAGATCATAGTTGACTCCACTTCCTAGCTTCTGGATAGCTTTGCCCAGCGACTGTTCACTTTCGTCAGGGCCCTCATATGGCGTGTTTGAATCGAAGCGGGTTCTTCGGAGCACATCATCCAGATATACATCCTCAACAGGGAACGTCCTACCTGGGATATTGACTCTTCCAACCTGCTTATCCCCACCAAAATAGTTGATGAACATATTGGCGTCCAGAGTGGCACTCATCAGGATCAACTTCAGGTCCTTTCGGGTTTCCAAAGCTTCTCTCAGTACGGCAAGGAGAAAATCAGTATCCAGACCTCTCTCATGGACCTCGTCAAGGACCACATGGCTGATATCGGCTAAAGCTTCAACAACACTTTCGCCGGCCGTTTGCAGACGTCGTAATAGGACACCGGTGGTCATAAATGTGATCTTAGTTACACCTGGTTTTGATTTCGAATCTCCTCGAATGATGTAACCAACATCATCACCGACACTTGAACATCGCTCTGCACTAACGCGATCGGCAAGACCTAGGGCAGAGATTCTTCGTGGCTGTGTGCAAACAATATTTGCTGATGCACCAAGGTCTCGCCGTATCAGATCATCCAATATAAACTGGACACACTGAGTACTCTTTCCACTACCTGTCTCTCCGGAGATAATTGTGACCTGGTGTGAGTGAACTTCGTCCAGAATTGCGTCTTGGATATCCCACGCTGGCAGAGCTCGTCTTGCTTTGAGCATGTTCTGCTGCTCAGGTGTAGTTTGTTTGACCTCCCAGCTACGTCGGATATCACTACTAGCAGGGCCCTTAGGCCGAAGTGCCATTCCTCTAGCCAACTTTGACTTTAATCCCGGGTTAGGGGTACGAGGTAAATCGCTTTCGCCGTTCAAGTTGTCACCGGCCTCCACAGAAATGCTTCGTAATTTCCCAGGATTCTCCAAAATGCAAGGTAGGTTCTCATTCAGCCAGTCAATTATATTAAAAATCATTGGCTCCCCTCTAAGATCGGTCAGGGCATGCTGTATTGCTTGTCGTGTAGCACTCAGTCGGATATACGCAGGTATTTCCTTTGTGACAATGGCCACAACAGGAGGGCTTTCGGGGTAAACAGCTGTCGCTGGATTCCAGAAAGAGTATGTAATAGATGGCAAATCCCCATGTTCTGACATGATTTGGCATGCGTTTTTAGATAGCTTTTCATATTTGGTATCAAAAATAGCCTCTAACGTTTGATGTTCTTCCTCCCAAATAGCATTACCATTGGCTGGAGGGTAAGATTCAATATCAAGGTCCCGACTGTAAATCAACAGGTGCTGCAGGGCTTCCGCCGCAAGCTGTTCATCGTTTCCATACTTATCAAGAACTGAGCTGCAGAGATCTGCAGAGTATCCAGCAGCAGATAGTCGTTTTATTTTAGACTCTCTTGCAAGGTCGTTGCTTGCCAATGTTATGCCAGCGGTATATCCTTCCGGTAAGCTCCACGGAGGAAGATCATCTTCTGGTATATGGATGAGTAGCCATTCAAGGGCTTCCTCTCTATCTTTACATTCTGAAAGTGCTTCTTCAACGTGGCTAGTTCGGAAGCCAAGCTTGACAAACTCATCCATCATGCTTCTTCTTCCGGTTTCAGGTATTTCAATCCCATACGGATTCCAGACAGCTCTCCTCCTAATCAGTTCTTCAACCCTCCCACGCACTTTGTCGCCCATGTCAATTTTGGGCGCCTTTAACCAGCGGCCTCCTGTATTCCCACTGCCGCTACCACCACCGGACGATAACCCGAGCTGGACACGGTCCTCTTTTTGTTTAGCTGGTTCCTTCGCCTTTTGTTCCTTCCGCCGTGTAAGTTCAGCGATGGCATTATTCCTTTCTTGGAACGTAGTGAAAGGATCGGCTTCATACATCCAGCCATTTCCCTTTTTAACATCTTCAGCCTTAAGTGCGGCAAACTGGTCTTTCCATAGATCACGAAAAGTTGGAGGCATCATCATATGCAAATTCCTCATGTTGCATACTCGAAACAAAGCGTAGGCAGCAGCAAAGTGGCGGGCTTCCACAGCTGTGGGCTGTGTGCCTAATTTCTTGTGAGAGGGAGGCAGGCGGAATGGGGGTAGTGTCACCGTGTCGTTCGTTTTGGGGTTAACCTTTTTCAATATCACATCTGCCAGAAACCCATCTGCGTTTTTAGTCTATTCCGTCAGTATCATCAGGATAAACATAGCAGACATCCAATATATAATAACTTACCATTGTGTACTCGGGCTTTGCCCATTTCTGCTTTTGACAATGCTCCGAAAGCATGTTAACAGGCAATTTACCCGTCCATGATGCTCCGCCTATAACAGCCCTCACGGAGGGCTTCTTGGGCTCCTCTGGATTGTTCGTGGCCTCCCCTCCAGCTACTTTGCCTTTGGACTTAGCTCCAGCTTTTGATTTCTTAGCTTCATTTTTCTCACCCGCAGCAACAAAGTCAGATATGGAGATCTCTGTCGGCTGCGAGCTCGAGGATTTCTTGGGCCCAGCACGATTCCCGCCGCCCTTTTTTGGGCCCATGATCCTGAGAGCGCGACGAAGAATCAGCTGCTGTTTGGCTGAATATCAATCCTCAATCCTCCCCCGAAAGGCAAGAAATTGTGTCGCGAATTTTGGATGCTTAGTCAGCGGTTGATACCCTTGATAAGAAATCAACGATAAGCGATAAGAAAAGGCGGAAGTCAAAAGTAAAAAAAGCAAGGGCTATGATGAATGAATTCAGAAAACATGCACGTTAACCTCCTATACCCAGTGTCATACCAGATCGCATATTCTGAAACCATAGGTCGAAACAGCGCTCCCTTCCAATAACTCCCGTCAGTTGAATCATCATCGTACATCTCATTCATCCCTGTACTGTTCCCCTAAACGCCAAAACAAGCCCAACATGAGAAACATGAACAACATTAAATATCGTAAAACATGCACCACACCAAATAAAACCAGCCTGAAGAACGGAACCTTGAAAGTCGAGTAATTGGTATTGAAACTAAAAAGAGGGAGGCCGAGAGAGAAAAAGTGTAGTGGCAAAGAGAACCCCGTCGCCGTAAGAATTGACGGTCCTATCCCCAAGTAGGGAATATGATATTTGCGAGGCCGTAGGAATTGGATAACATTGTCTGCGTTTCAGATATAGAAGAGCTTCGTGAATTTCGTAGTGAGCACCAGGTAGTAATAAACGGGCTATTAGATTTGGTGGTAGAAGCCTCACTACTAGTGTCGGAGATGCTGTCACTGTATTGAAACGTAGGGAATAAGGACGGAATGACCTTTGACAGAGGAATCCGAACCATTGGCAGGCAAGCACAGATGATAGCTGTATTGGCTTCGATGGTTGTCCATAACGTTGAAAGTGTCGTTCCCTCATTCACGTCTCTCGCCTTGGAAGACGTATTAAGGGTAAGCATGCGTGCAATGGAAGTCCCACAGACACTGAAAATCGGCGAGAGTTAGTCAGATTATCCTTGGTTTTCATCATAAGGTAAGATACAGGAATACATACAATATCCCTAGTGCAAATACCAGATTCAAGGCAAGTTTTTGGCGTCGTGGCAACTTCAACCCCTTAATGACTGGCATTGGGAGAAGAAGGATTATAACATCCGTCAAGGTGTGCAATGCCGCGTTTGCATACCAGAAAGCAGTAAGATTGACGCAAGTCCCTGGCAAATCTCTTGCCCAGGCTTTTTGGATCGGGTCACACTGAAAAATTGTGACTATAAAGGTGGCGACCGTGTAAAGCATGATATAGACGAATAGGACGTCGCAGATAAGTTTGAATCGAAACCTCTCGGTATCAAAGATCTTGCGGTACAAGAGCAGAATTGAAAGCTTCGTCATGTTTATAGTCACTCTATAAAGCATTTGCAGGGCAAAGTATAGCTACAATAGTAAAGATAGGTCAGTTTAAACGTACATAAAGACAGTTATTAACAGCAACTGACCTCAAGAGCTATTTTCAAGTCATCCTCGGGTACATCAAATGAAGGTCGCCCATAGCCATGATTAACAGCTATACAGAGGTTAGATACGTGGTATGCATATATCAATTGGATCTGAAACGCACCCACAACGTTGACAACGTTCATGGCAACACAAATGACCTGCATACATACATATCCAATTAGCAATTTGAATCTAGTAAACAAGCCTGAGGAGACTTACCAACGATCCTATAATAACGAAGTCATCCGATGCCAGCTTCTTGCTTGTCACCAGGCGAACAATAACGCGATTCACCACAAGAGCAACTGCGACGCTCGTCATAACAATATCAATGATAACCATACTAGAAGCTGGTCCACCGAGTCCAAACGACCGCACCGAAAGGGCGACGGGAGCCGTTGAGTGGTCAAGAATCGGTGCCATTTTCAGTAAAACAAAAATGTACAAAGACAAGAAGGCCGCGCTTAATGGAAATCAACACAAGGCAGAAGCAAAAAAAAATTTTTGAGAACAAGCTGGCAAAGAACAAAACACAGAGAGCAAAGTAGACTTGTTTGAAGTTTAGAGGGAACAAAGTAGAAGAAAGAGAAGAGAAGTAGAGCTAGTATATAGAAAAAAGAAGCACAGAATCTGTCTTGCGTCACGTATTTAGCCTATAGCCTAGACAAGAGTGCGGAGAGATATATATATGGGTATATGAGCGCGAACCCAGCACGCGTTGGCGATAGGAAATAGAGATATCAAGGAAATAAGAAAGATAAGAAGAGCATCAAGCTCATACGATGAGGCTTAAGGGGTGAAAAGAAAGAAGGGAAATAGATAATGACTTTGATGAAAGCCTGGATGCGAACAATTACATATTTATTAGGGCCCTGGCTATCCTCCTCATTTTCTAGTAAGTGGTGATTGTTACTAGAAAAGAGTTTCTTTCAATATATTTAAAGGTATATGAGGCAGTGAAGTACAGATCTTCTTGCTGTCAACAAGGAAGCTATAAGCATGAGGGGGAAAACCCATACGCAGAAAGGTATCTGAAACGTGCACTGGGCCAAAATTGAAGAGACTCGAAATATCAGAATGGTTTCGTCTTCCGCGGGGAATAAGAGATAGATATGGTGCTCGTTTGAAACAGGTACGCATGTCATGGCTCGGACCAGCCCGCAGCAATGTAGTACACCAATAGGCTAAGGAAGACGACAATCCCGACTATGGGATGCTAATGACAGGATCTGCCATGCAGAATTTGCCCCATTATGCAGATACTTGGCCTCGGGGGCCGCAAGAATTTGTTTAAGAAAGAATGAATTCCCATAACATGCTGACGCTGGTGGGTAAAGGGGCCAATAGAGATAGGCAAATAAAAGGCCAAATATTCCTGGTAAGCCTTACACAGAAGCTGAGGATATCAAGTCCAGGGTTATGGAATGGTGGGTATAAGCCGATTCGTGCTACCATGTCGGAGAACCCAAACTTGACCGCGGCACTTGTATTTCAAAGCCGTTGGCACCAGATGCTGTAAATGGCTCCAAACCAACTAATATCCGGTTTCATCGAATAAAGGGAATTGTATGGAAAATGCGGCATAGTAACCAGTAGGATTTATTGAAATAGATTATGAAATAAAGAACGAGAGACGACGTATGAAGGATGGGACCTGCTCAGCCTTAAACTCGGCACCTGCATGACGATGATCATCCCTTAACTAAGGCGCCGTAGACGAGCAAACCATAAATAGAATCACAGTATGTTCGGCCTTCGCTTCAAGCCAGGCTGTAGCAGGATAAAGAGTGTGATATACCCCTCGACCCTGGTATAACAGGCTGAAATTTCGCTGATGCGCCTCAGATGACACAAGGCAAGGTACGAAGATGTTCCTGTTCTGTCGTTGGTTGTTGGCCTCTTGCAGAAAAACATAGTCACGTGTTGGTCAGATGACGCGTTTAAAGTTGTGGCCCAGTACCAAGAAATAGCCGGCCCGGTTGCAACCTTAACTCGGGTATAAAAGTTAAAATCAGGGTTTTTGGGGTTCGCGGGCGATGAGGGATCCAAGCGGACACAGAGTCTTACATTAGTCAAGTGCCAGCCGCAGAAGTGCTCAGCCAGAGATATCTATAGCATTTAATGTGGATAGGCATTTTAATTGAGTACGGAGTATAATTTCCACTTTCCCGCTATGTACTCAAGTGAGCTACGGACTACCCTTCTCAGGGGAGTATGATTCATGGCAGAGCTGGCACTGAACGCCTTATAATAATGCACTGGAACATTACAACCAAAAATATTAATATGAGAGAAAATTTCGTCGAGAGTACTCCGTAGGAGAAAAGCAATCACGTACGGAGTACATGACTTGGACTTCAACATATCGTTACCTTGCCAATTATGAGGTAGTGTTTGTCAAGCAACTCAGCAGCGCCAAGAATACTTTGATGATTAGTTAACTTGTCCCCGTCATGCTTCCCGCGAGCGGCAGAGAGATGTTTTAAAGAGCATCCAGAAGCTACACCTTCTTTTGCAGATTGGGGTCAAGTAGACGAGTATGCTACGCACCTCATTAAAATCACACCTGTGTCCCATTCAGGTTCTTCGACATCGGCCCTGGCCTCCTTCAACGGCGATCCCTTCAAAACTCAGCTTGACTCAGCCGCTCGAGGAGGAAAACTCCCCATATTATGATCCATATTGCTTTTACCCTACCAAGCTGGGCGAGGTTCTACACGGTCGCTACCAGATTGTGAACAAGTTAGGACATGGAAGCAGGGCAACCGTCTGGCTTGCAAGGGATCTCTATCAGTGAGTGCTGTGACGATATTAGTATCAAACTTACTAATTTATTTTAGATGGCGCTGGCTCAAAGAAAAATTCGTAGCAGTGAAGATAAATTCCAATAATGATACCCGTAAGATACCTGGGGATTCCGAAGTAGATATCCTCTACCAGATTTCAGCAGCAAACCCTAAACACACCGGTTGGAATTTCATTCGCCAGCTACTTGACACATTTCCACTCGAAAATCCCACGTCAAAGAAATCTCACTCTTGTCTCGTCTTTGAGCCATTGCGGGAAAGCCTTGGGCGCTATTGTAGAAGATGGGAACGTGGTGTGATGCCCCCAGAGATATTCAGAATAGTGCTCCAGATGATCCTCCAAGCACTCGACTATTTACATTCTGAATGCCACGTCATTCACACTGGTAAGTTTCTCACTATACATATCATACAAGCAACGTACTAAACCCAGACTCAGACCTCAAACCGGATAATATAATGGTGAAGCTAGAAGATACTACCCTTCTCTCCCAGTCTGCCCTGGAAGAATATACCAATCCACTGCCTCAGAAGCACTACGAGGATGGCCGCATCATATATCGCTCTCGCAGGAACTATGGCCCATTAAAGAGGATTACCGGACTTATTGAAATTTTGGACTTCGACTTATCGGTTCGTGGCGATGCCCCTGTTAGCCATGATGGGTGTATCCAGGCAGAGGTATACCGGGCGCCTGAGGTTGTGCTAGATAAGGGATACAGCTATAGTGCTGATATCTGGAGTTTAGGAGTCATGGTGTGTGGATCTCGCCCTTCCCTATTTCTAACGTTTGAACTAATTGATAAAGTTGTGGGATTTCCTTGAAGGCAGAACCCTTTTCCAAGACGTCGACCCTCTGCATGTTGAGGAGTATGATGATGAACGACACCTCGCGCTGATAACTGCACTCCTAGGCCCTGCGCCAAAAGACCTACTTGACAACGGCAAGCGGACATCCATGTTTTACAAGCCAGATGGTAAATGCTGGCCTAGTGCCATTCATGATTGATCACAAACCTAACATATACAATAGGGACTCTGCAAAATCCATCACTGATCCCGGAAGATTTCACTTTCCAAAATACAATCTGCAATATGAGTGGAGAACGAAAGAGAAGATTCATCGACTTCGTGCAGCGGATGATCAAATGGAGGCCAGAGGAGCGCAGTACCGCAAAGGAACTGCTCAGTGATCCATGGCTACACGGGGACTTTCTAAACGAGTAAATCTGCATTACACCCACAACTGTACGTATATATGTATAATATTATCATTCTGGCATATAATTCATAAAAAACCCCAATTCTATACCCTTATACCTACCGTTAATGACGCTATTTAACAGCGAGCTTGGTAGTTCCTCAGGCGCCAAATAAATTCAAATTGCCGCATCAACTTCATAGATAACTAATGGAGACAGCAGAGGTACACCTCGGGTATCAGAAGTATCCCATTAAAGGCAATTACTGACAGATATTCACTTGATTACGGCCTTTGACTTGCTCGGCTCTGGTGAATACGATGTTGCAAAGCCCGCCAACACTCGAGGAGAAGTGCCGGCTAATCGTCCCGGGCACTTTATGGAGCACTTGCCATCGGGATTCCGAGTGCCGAGAATGAAGAAGACGACAAGCCACTTGGCCGAACCGGAGAGACGAACTGATTTTTTTATACGGCGGAGTCTGTTAATGGAGAAGCGGTGCTCCCTGGAGCTTCGATTTGTCAGTTGTGAGAGGAGCGGGTGTGCCTGTCAGTCGGCGATACGAGAGTGGCTTGAGAATAAGCACAAAGCCACGTATCGGGCCTGTCATGCCTGGGTTTCATGCAGGAGAGGTTAATGGCGGGAAGCTTGGCTGTCTTCGAGACAGGGGAGTGCTGTTCAAGTAAATATAGATCCTGCAGTTGATATATAACTCCCTGGGGGTGTTATAATGTGCGTACGTCAACGTCAGTGTCATTATTATTATAACGAACCGATGAACACGGCAGGCTGGACAATCTCTCGTTTTGAGTGTCTTGGAGCAAGCTCTCCGTTAATTAGAGGCTGATGGAGGTGGCTCCGGGCATGTTTGAAGTCGGACAAGCAAACATTGGAAACGGCGCCTCGAGTATTGTGATCGCCACCTTCTGCCACAATACCTTGCAAGCCCGGGGTTTGATATGAGGAATCGTAGAGGCCGGGATCGACCCGTTCAGAGCTCTCGGCCGGGGTAGGGCTCCAGCAGCGATGAACCTCAAACTGATCGACGCTCTAACTCGGCATCCCACGAGAATGAGGGAAGAAACTTGAATGTTACTCCGTATTATACCTTAAATACAGGCAGGGTGCCATGCCACCACGGTGAAGGCATACTCCGTACATGTGTATATATATATATATATATATATACCCTACTATTCTCCTGGCCTACGGTGTAATTATCCAGGAGGGAAAGAACTGCAGTGGAATCTGTGGCCGCTAGGAGAACTCGAGAAAAGAAGATTGGAAAAGACCCAAGATGCTACGCCTCAACCCCCTAAGCAGCTCCTGTCTGGCTACTCTGCTGGCCACCTACCTTGGTGCAGCATCTGTATCTGCACAGTCGCCTCCTGAAAACCTCTGGCCGGTGCAGACATTCCAGAGTACAGATATCCAGACACCGTTTTTCAATGTGACGAAGAAAGGCCAAACAGAGCCGGGCTATATCTTCTTCACCCCAAGAGATAAGGCTCGAAAGATTGGACATCCAGCTATCTTCGACGACAATGGCCAGGTTGTCTGGAAGGGACCGGAAGATGCAAGCACATATGGCTTCAAGCCTCAGCTTCTTGACGGGAAACCAGTGATGGTCAGCTGGTTCGGATTTGCGAACGAGACTGGATTCGGATTGGGATCCATGAGCATATTCGACAGCTCGTATGAGAAGATCCACGAGGTGATTCTGCCCGGCGGTGATAATGAATACTACAAAACGATATATGAGCCCAAGACGTTCCCATCATATATGGACAACCACGAAGGCCAGATCACGGACCAAGGAACCATCGTTGTGACAGTTGTCAATGTCACTGAGGCAGATCTTCGAGCTGTTGGTGGACCTGAGAAGGGTTGGGTTGTCGACGGAGGCTTTTTGGAAATGGACATCAAGACCAACGACGTTCTCTTCCGCTGGAGTGCGGCCGAACACTTCGATGAGATCCCCGTCACCTTCTCCCTGAAACCACTTGACGGAGCTGGAACTTCATCCAAGGACCCATGGAATTACATCCACGTCAACTCCGTCTACAAGTCCGGGGATTCGTACATTGTCTCGTCCCGATACTCCTGCAACATCTTCCTCATCTCCAAAGAAGGCAAGATTGTCTGGCGTCTCAACGTAAGTTGAAGTTCTTTCCTTCTGGATCTATATCCCTTGCTCTTTCCAAGCAACTAATTAACGGGTGTCTTCCAGGGCATTGATGGAGGTGACTTCGAGCTCGGCCCCGGCACGAACTTCTGCTACCAGCATGAAGTCCGGGTCGAAGAGCACACCGTTGACAAGATCACGCTGACCACGCATAACAACGACAACGCCGACTTCACGCCAGACGACCAAACCAAGCCGACAACCGGCCTAGTGCTCGATCTCGATCTCAACGCCAAGAAAGTCTCTTTGAACCGCATGGTATGGAACTCTCAACAGCCCGTTGTCTCTCGGGCACAGGGGAGCTACCAGGTGCTTGGCAACGACCACGTCCTGATGGGCCAGGGAGCCATCCCCGTGATAGAAGAGTACGATGCCAACGGCGCCATCGTCATGGACGCCCGCTTTGGTAACGACGGCGTCACGAACTGCTACCGCGCCTACCGCAGCGCCTGGGTAGGTACGCCCAAGACGAAGCCGAGCATCAAGGCCTGCGGCGCCGACCCGAATGGCGCGGTGGTGTTTTATGTGAGCTGGAACGGCGCGACGGACGTCGACTCGTGGAAGATCTTCTCTGTTTCGGACTCCGGCGAGGTCAAGGAGATAGCCAACTTCCCGAAGAACGGGTTTGAGACGAGGATGGAGCTGCAGAAGGCTGGCAGCAAGTTTGTTGTCCAGGCGGTTGGAGGGCCGAACGACGGTGTCCAGTCTGATGCTGTCATGGGCGAGAACTGCTAGACGTGTACTCCGTATATACCTGTGTTTATGACTGTAATTGTATATATTGTTATCATGCTAAAAACCCCCGCCATCCGCGCGGCCTGTCGCTGCCAACTCTCCAGCTCCAGCTCTTGATCGTCCAAAACGGCCTTTTGTCGTTTGTTTCGGATGTTGCGACTTTTTGTCACTCAGTAGACTGATGACTAATCACAACCTCGGCTTGCTCTTCTAACAAAACTCGCAACTCCCGCTTCTACTCTATGAAGATCTACACTGAGAAGACGGTAATGAAGAGACGAAGATGAAGGCGAAGGTGCCATTCTTACTTGGGATATAAATCTGCCATCTCCATACACTTCTTGTGTTCCCCGTATCCTCCTCTCCCCCCAGCTTCCTTTCGTCCGATACGCCCCGCCTCCCACGAACTCCTCGATGGTAGATGATATACATACTCCGTACCCACCGCGCTGGCCGCCAAAAAATCATGAAGATTTCAGATGACCAGCTTCAGAAGCAATCATGCCACTTACCACCTCAGTCATGACCGCCGGCTGAACTAGGCTCTCTGCGCGCCAGGGTTGTCTGTCTTCGCTTGCGTCCAGCTGGCTGTCAAGGTCCCCCTCGGCCCCTTAATCTGCCTGCGTCCGCTGGAGGTGCAGGCAGAACGACGAGCCGCGCGATCCGAGGCAGCATCCCTGTTTCATAACGACCAGTTCTAAATACACGTGCATCGTCGTTATCTTGGCTTTGCCTTCCGGGCTAGCAGAGGAAGGGGCTTTTTCTTTGGGTTTCTTTCTTTTCTTTTTGCTCTAGTTTGGTGATGGTGGGGGATGGATGGTACAGAGTTGTTCCTTTCATGTGGACTCTTACGTTGGTGGTGGACGGGAGAGGGAGATTATTCGGATACTCCGTCGATACGGAGTACTTCGCTACTGCTTCGTACGTCGTGACTGCCTTTGGGTTAAAGGCGGGATTTATTTTTTTTTTTCTCGCTTTCTCCCTGCTTAATCGCTGTTCTTTAGTTTGATAATTTATGAGTAGGGACTGGAAACAGGCTATATGTAAGTATAAGGTGATGTATCGATATTTCTCTTCCCCCCTTCACACTATATGGGATATAGTTAACATGGGTGTATGTGTAGCTATTTGATAATAGCTGATATACTGATATATGGATGCACTCCATAGATGAGAAAATATATGCATGAGAAGAGAAAAGGAAAAACAAAGAAAATGGAGGTACATCAGGTGTGAAAATGCAAATCCCGGTTCCTGAACATGTGTCACTGTAACTTGTTATCGTGTAGCCAGTCGGATTCTATATTTGGTGCCAAAGGTTAAAAAAAAAAAAAAAAGGTGATCGAGAAAAATTTTTTGTAAAAAAAAGGGACCCCAGAGAAGACAGATGCAAAAGTGGTCGGGTGCGGCGGGAGGAAACGTGCTGGTTGTTTTGGCCCGTCGGCTCTTAAGAGAAAAGTGAAGGGTTTAAAAAAGAAGTTAAGAGAAGAAGAAAAGAATAAAAGCCTAAAAGCAGGTACATGTCACCGATAGGCTGCTGTCAAACAAACTTGACAGAAGTATAAAAATAAAAAAGTGTAGGGGGGGGGGGGGGCGGCTGGGAAAAAAAGCTGTACAAGATAACAGTCTTCTTTCTTGTGGGGCGAGTCAAGAGTATAAGCTCGTATTCTCAATATTGAGTAAGAGCGGAAGATAAAAAAAAGAAACAAGAACAAGCAAGGGAGTGACTTCATTTAAGTAAAGCTTTCATCATGACTTGCATTTTCATCAGACATATCGATAAAGATGGCAGTTGAGAAGGGTAAAAGGACGACCGCGTGATTGGTGCGGGTGCGGTCATCGTAATTCGGACATATAATTCTTCTTTCGGTTAGGTGAAAAGAAAATGGGGGGAGATAGTACCTGTCTGGTCCCCGCCACGTGGGAACCGCAGGACGAAAAGAAAAGAAACGACTTGTCCAAACGGTGTCTCGGGTCGTGGTTGATCGATGGGACCTGGAGGTTTCGTATATCGCCCATATCTTATCGCCTAGCCGTTGAGGCTCGCGAGTTGGGATGGATGAATGGATAGAGAGTGGGACTGATCATGCGGTCGATAAAAGGACGTTAGGTTGCGGTGGATTCCCCATACTCACGCTGCTGTTGCGATTGCCGGTCGGTTTGATCGCTGGTCGGCCAGACGCATCTTCCTCTTTGGTACGGCAGCAGCGGCAAAGGGAGATCGGTGGGTGACTTGAGATGCGGCGGAGAGGGTAGGTACCCGGAGCTACTGAGGCGGTTGGATATCTCGCTGGTCTTGCTGGGTTAGGCGAGGGGATGACGGCTGCAGCTGTAGGCCGTGTTCATGCACGCCATAATCCATAACCGACATACCCGCACTCGTGCAGCATAGCGTAGCATAGCGCAGAGCATGCCGTCCAGTCAAGCGGGAAGGACTAAGAAGACCCTTCCCTCTCTCTTGGTAGCATCAATGCGATATGATGTCCAGCTGCGGGGCGTTCACAAGCGCCAGGCAAGGGGAGCTTTGAGCTAAGATGAGCTTCTTAGGTTGGTTGGACCAGCGGCTCCGTCGTCTCAGCTCCCCGGAACCCGGGAGAGTGTTTCTTTTTTTTCCCATTTGCATTTGGGTTTCGCGTTGCTTTGCTTTCCTTGGGTCATTCAGGCTACAAGAACCCTGACTCAGTGAGCAGTCTACATTGAGAAAACGGGGAATCATTAGCTGATTGGTTAATTCTTTCAGGCAGGTCAATCAAATCGTAAAAAGCGCTGGAAAAACACAACAAAGCCACGAAAGAAAATTCCCATCTGAAGGTTAATCCACAATCACGGAGAAGCGAATCAGAAGGTATCATAGCGAATGGGAAGGGAGGAAGGGGGGGAGGGGAGGGGAAGGGGGGTGAAGCAGTTAGGCAGCGAGCAGCAGAGAGGAGCAGCACGTCGTCGAAGCGTGAGATAATCCTGGCCATGTCGATGTAATAACGATCAACTAGGCTGACTTTTGCGTTTCTTGCGGGTTTTCTTTCTTTTTCTTTTGTTCTCTTTTCTTTTCTTTTTTTTTTTTTTTTCTCCCTCTATTTTTTCACATCCATCGCGATACTCGCTGCTGCTCCAGCGCCCTGCTTTTGCAATTATTTGCGCCGGAGATGGTGTGTATCTGTGCTTGTCGCATGTCGCATTTGCTTTTTTCTCTCTTCTTCTCATTTGCTCTTTGCTGGTCCCTCTGTGGGTGCTGGCTTGTCCGGGGGAGGAAACTCAACCCTCCCTTTCGCGTTGGCTGCTGGGGCTGGGGAAGTCGATGTGTCGCCTGTGCCACAACTGCTCTTGAAAAAGTCTTGGGCAGCGCTTCCGAAAGGCCAGCATCGCGGCACGTGGGGGAACCCAGAAGCCGCATCGCAGCAACAAAGGAAGAAGCAAAAACACACACAAACACACCCGCATAACGAGTGTTGCGAGGCAAAATGGAGGTGAAGGGAGGAGGATGAAGGAACACCGAAATGGGGAATTGGGCTGACGTCGAAGATAGGAAAGGGTGCAAACCAAAAAAAAAAAGTACGACGAGGGAACAAAAGAAAAGAAAAAGGGTACGAGATGGAGCAAGAGTGAGGGTCTGGGAGGGAGAGGGCTTGGAGGGAGGTCATGGCACGATCAATGTATGCCAACTGTCAGGGAGAGTGCAACGACCGATGGGTCGTAGTAGTGTTTACCATACCTTGCGATTTTCTCGTCTTCCCTTTCTCGGGGCTCGATTTCAAGACTGCGCTCGTACATGTCATGCACATCGCCTGCTGCCTGCATGTTGTTCAACACGTACTCCTGCAGCTCCGGCACAGGAATAAGCTGGTAAGGCGCATTCTGGTACTGCTGGATATCGCGGATCACCTCCGCGGTCTTGGTGCGCTTATTGAAGTTAATTAGATCGGATTGAGTGAGGGAGGGAATGCCGTCCTCGATGAAGGTGAGATCAGTGAGATAGACACCTGTGTACGCGTTAGTCATTGGCACTGTTTCGACGAAAACGGTAGACAAAGGGAGGGGGAAGAAAATGAATGGGAGATTAATAGCTACCGAAGAAGGGGATGCAAGGGGGATTGGCGAGGTGAAGGGTTTCACGGTATTCGCCAAAGTTCTTGGTGCTAGCCATGAGCTTGCGGATCATCTCAAGGGTTCCTGCAGTTTTCTGGCTGACTTGCGCCCATGTACGAGCCAGTCGATGGATTGGCGCCGTTCCAAGCGCAGAAATGATAGATGTCAAAGTAGAGTAATTGTTAAGTTGACGGCATTTCTATTCAAGACTTGGTTAGCATCTTCATCATATGCGGTAAAATAGAATAGTCACTTACATCAGCAACGGAGACAAAGTGCTTGATTACGACGACTCGTCTCCTGACGTCCGACTGGGTCAAAATCATCTCGGCCACCCAATTGGTAAGCTGGTTGGAATGTAGAATAAGAGCCTTGACGTTTGGCGCCGGCTCGGCCTCGCCTGGTCCAGCCTTTTTCTGCCAGGTCTTATTCAAGCACTCCGTCGGCTTAATCTTAGCATATAGCCGCGACTCGATGATGGTCAATTGACGGGCAAACTCGGTTGGGTCAATGTCCAGGAATTTGATCTTCTTCATGTTCTTGGGCGTGATGGGGGTGGGTGCATTAGAGCTAATGGTGGGTACCAGACGTTTAGCAGTAGTTTCTTCTCCACGTAGA
The DNA here is from genome assembly GCA_003664465.1 of Trichophyton mentagrophytes. Lineage (NCBI taxonomy): Eukaryota > Fungi > Ascomycota > Eurotiomycetes > Onygenales > Arthrodermataceae > Trichophyton > Trichophyton mentagrophytes. The sequence continues at coordinate 4,534 of QQSR01000026.1, read as the reverse complement.
CGTTGCTCTATCAAGCTGACTAGTTGTTGCGCGCCAGGCGTCTTAGTCGATGCAACTGCCTCGGTAACGAAGGAGTGTATACGGCCTAGTAGATGAGTGTTTGCCTCATCGTTTGGTTCCATCCAGAAGTTCTCGAACCAACTCTTGAGGATGTTGACCACGCGGATTCGGATGGGTATCTGTTTTTGTTCGGTCCATATTTGTAGCTCTGCTTTGCTCAGGCCGTAAGGAGGCTGGAGTGTGAATCGATGGACCACCATTTCAAACAACTCTGAAGCAGTGGTGAAAGATCTGTAGGTGAGAAGGAAGGTGTCTTTGAACGAGGGATCAAGCTTGTCATGGCGGGTAAGCTGTTCGACCAGGCCGGCCAGTGTTCCGCACTTGAGCTGCTGTACGTCACCCTTGACATCGTAGAACACTTCCGCTTCGTGGTCAAGTTTAAGGAACCACGGGGTTTCTTCTGGTTCTCTGGCAGAGGTCGGTTCTCTGGGGACAGGCTGGCCAAAGAACCGTTGCGCCTTATCCAGAGATCGAGGTGGCTTGTCAAGGTCATCACCCACCCCATAGCTAGAAGGTATGCCAATAGATGATGGCGGACTCTTACGTACCTTGGGAGTAGATTTATTATATCCATCTCCATTTGGTATTTGCTGTGGAGCTTGTTCCAATAGTAAGGTCAACGAGAAACCGATCTGTTGAACACAATTGGTAAGTTGCCTCGACATCATGCGGGTATTATTCAGTCGAGTCTCCAGCGAATCCCCCCTAATTTCGGCCCACTCATCACCTAAAGGCGCCGAGATGTGCTGGCAGCTCATGACGAGATCCGAAATGCTGTCGTACACGCGCTGCTTCTGGACGCTGAAATCCGCCAATTGCGGGTTTTGGAGATCGGAGCCAAAGTGTGACAGGTCGATAGACTCGATGAGCGCCACCCATGGGCGAAAGTTTTCGACTATCGGCACGCCAGCTTCGCACACAGCGTCACCAATCTCGGCATGGCTTTTTGGCGTTACAATTTTCCCTTTGAAGGAAGAAAGTTGCTCTTCTAGCCTGCGAGAGCTGACAGCTAGCATCTTGCGAAGCTCTTCGATTCGCTCTAGAAGCTGGGAGTCAAGCGAGACGGACGGAGTGCGGTGAGACTCGGAGTCATGCTCGAGGAAGGAGGTTGGGTCTCTTCGAGCGAGATTGTTGTTCTGCCAATGACCGCCAGATGTGCTGCCAGCAACAAAGCCAGGCGTTAAGCGACGAATATCGTCTCCACGCTGCTGTTTGGCCACTTCGACGTAGCCATAAACGCCCTGTAAAACGCCCTCGGCTTCGTGTAGGCATTTGGAGGCGGAGTCTGGTCCCGGCCAGTCTGCGGCCGCAATATGCGAAGATAGGACGAGTTTGGAGAATTTGGACATCATGTCGCGGAAATGGGGGTAGAGCGCCTTGTTTGTTGAGATGATCGACGGGTTCCCCGAGTGGTTATCGGTGGTATCAGAGCCTGCAGCCAGAAGCATCCGCAGATGGTCGGACACATCCTCTGCCCTGCGTACGTACTCTGACCGCCGGCCGTCGATGATGGCCTGTCGATACGCATCAATTGCGTCACGCATGTTGCTGATGAGCGAGTTCCATGTAGGGTGTGGAGCCGTGGAGTCATCCAGGAAATAACGAGGAATAGATGTAGAGATTTCCAGGGGTGGAGATCGATCGGTAGTGGTCGAGTGGGAGGACATTGGAGTGCCCATGATGGGGATAGAGTCCATGCCGCCGTTTCCACCGTTTGAGACGAAATGGGGAGGATATGCTGATTTGAGGTCATAGTGTTTTGTGATGGGCGAAGGATTGACGGAACCTAAGGATGTAGCAGGAGAGACGCCATCAGAAATGAACGAATGTCGGCGCTGCGATGCCATTAAGAGAGAGTCACCTTCAGCCTCTGAGGCAGAGCCATCATAGTCATCTTCGTAGCGGTCGATGCCACGGGCCATCATCTCCGGTGGCAGGCGGGTGTGTTCGGGCACGTAGACGTTTGTACGATCCCGGGGGCCAGATTCGTTGACGGAAGTGGGCGTCTCCAAGGGAAGCTCCATGGTGCTGTAGCCGGTCAGGGTGTTGTAGTAGAACAGACGGCCGTCCGCGGTGGCCTGGGGGATCCAGAAGGCGGCTTCTTCGGCTTCACCACCGTCTGCTCCATTGCTTTCTAAGGGCAGGTCCTCGTCCCTCAGGGTGGTGTCCAGACCGTCGACGTCATCTTCGTATTCATCGTCAGCGCCGGATTCGGCACTGGCATCACCGGTTTGGTCGTTGACAGCTTCAGGGCCAGGAACGACGGCGCAGTAGTTGCTTGGGAACCAGCCACGGACATCACCAATCACGCCGTCCCACCAGCCGGTCTCGAGCTGGTTCAGTACCTGGATAATGTCGCCTTGCTCGAAGCTGAGGCTGGTATGGTCGTCTGAGGTGTACTTGTACAAAGCTCTTACATAGAGAGCCGGAGGCGCCTCTGTTGGTGATACGTAGCCTGTGGGAAAAGAAAAAAAAGGGCAGTCAGTACGGGAGGGAGAGACGATTTGGAGGAAGAAGAAGAAGAATGGCAATTCCGGTACAGACCATCGTCATTCGCCGTGCCAGCAGCGCCCTGGCCGGCATAGTCATCGCGAGAAGCCATATATATATATGGCTCTAAAGAATATATTTATATATATTTTTAATTTTCAGGAATGGATTTCGTTCGACTGCCGTCGTTCTTGATCTCGGTCGTCGCCGGCGAAAACAAACGGACAAATAAGCCAGACCAAGAGACAGCGAGAGCCCACAGAAGCGAGAAGCCCAGAAGAGGAATTGGTCGGGAATCTGGGAAAGACGGGGAGAGAGGAGGGGGGGAGCGCCTAACGTTGGTGTTGTATGTGGTAGGAGGGAGTGCGCATGATTCGTCGAGGGCGGCCAAGGCACTGTGTGTACCGAGTTGTGACCAGTCCGTCAGTGGTTGCTGTCAGATCGTGTACTGTTGCTCGACGGGCTTCGTCCTCAATCCATATCCCCTTCGAACGAGGTTGCCGCGAGAGAGAGAGAGAGAGAGAGAGAGAGAGAGAGAGAGAGAGAGAGAGAGAGAGAGAGAGAGAGCGCGAGTAAGAGAGGGAGAGGCAGCAAGGGCCAGCGATAAAGGGGGCGATCTGGTCCAAGGCAGCCTTGACAGACTCTGGCAGTCCCTCTGTCTGTGTGGGTGGTTCGTCGGAGATGTTTCAGGCCCGGGTCCGGAGTCCAGGAAGTCCCCTACCCGTCCAGCAAGCGGATCGTGCGCCCAACGGTCCGGCGAGGAAGCAGTGGGAGGTCGACGTCAGCGGTTGCAAGAGCCGATAACAGTACTCGTGGTCGTTGTTGTCGTTGTCGCTGTCGCTGTCGGTTGTCGGTCGTTGGTCGTTGGTTTGTCGTCGCTGCGGGCGTTGCAGGCGAAAGTCGAAAAGGTCGACGTTTGGCCGTTCTGGACTTTACCCAAAGCGGACAACGCAGAGGGAAAAAAAGAGAACCTTTGGTGGGGACGGCGGAAAGGGGGCAAGCTTAGGTAAGCAAATCTGCCTTGGGTAAGAAGATCGACTCTCTCTTTCTTTTCTTTCGGCGGTGGACAAGCCAGGGAGGAGGAAGAAGGAGGAAGAAGAAGAAGAAGAAGAGGAAGAAGAGGAAGAGAAGATTTCAGGACGAGAGGATGGACAGCCACGGCGAGATGGAAGGTCGAGATGGGCAGCGAGGGGAGGGAGGCTGTTAAACTACGCGGTTTGGTGCAGCCCAGGACGATGCGAGGAGCGTCCTTTACTACGACTTACCAAGGGGGGGGAGGGGGGGGCCCTCGCTTTGTGTGGGCGGCCAGACCCAAGCGAGCGCATTCTTCTATACGCCGACCCAGGGATGCTCGATGCGCCAGACAGCTCTTGGTCGGGTCAGTGAGGGTCGCCAGTCTTGGGCTGGGTGGGAGGTCTTTTTAGCTCGCCCAGCGGTGCTCGATCCTCTGCCGCCCTTTGCCGCAGCAGCACTTTTTATGCATGGGATGCGAGGGGAAGCATGAGCATGCATAACCATAACCTACTTTTTTTAAGGTACGCAGGACATCGACTTACGGAGTCCTTAACACTTTACTTTACGGTCGGTGACCTACGGGACGAGCGAGCTAAACTCGATACGGCCTTTTTTTTTTGTTAAGCCCGTCCTATCGCTGAAACGGCTATCCCAGAGATCGCTGGGCAGGACCGAGGGTTAGGTTGAAAGGCAAAAAAGAAGACAACGAGACGAAGATGTCTTGTTTCATGGGATATTTACAACTGCTGTGTTGTTAACTGACTCTTTTCTGAGGAGGCAATACAACATGCATCATGCAGACGCAGGAAAGGTATTCCAGGAACAGGAACAGGAACAGGATCAGGAACAGGAAGAACGAGGAAGCCATCATCTCCCCATGTGAGGCGGTAAATCGATCGACTGGTTGACTCTCCGGCCTGCTTGCTCGCCACTTCAGCCTTGTACCAACCGCCAGCACACCACTTACTTA